>JAXIVJ010020046.1:10000-15724 GCA_036785665.1 Chirona hameri | reverse complement strand
ACACACACACACACACACACACACACACACACACACACACACACACACACACACACACACACACACACACACACACACACACACACACACACACACACACACACACACACACACACACACACACACACACACACACACACACACACACACACACACACACACACACACACACACACACACACACACACACACACACACACACACACACACACACACACACACACACACACACACACACACACACACACACACACACACACACACACACACACACACACACACACACACACACCACACACACACACACACACACACACACACACACACACACACACACACACACACACACACACACACACACACACACACACACACACACACACACACACACACACACACACACACACACACACACACACACACACACACACACACACACACACACACACACACACACACACACACACACACACAACACACACACACACACACACACACACACACACACACACACACACACACACACACACACACACACACACACACACACACACACACACACACACACACACACACACACACACACACACACACACACACACACACACACACACACACACACACACACACACACACACACACACACACACACACACACACACACACACACACACACACACACACACACACACACACACACACACACACACACACACACACACACACACACACACACACACACACACACACACACACACACACACACACACACACACACACACACACACACACACACACACACACACACACACACACACACACACACACACACACACACACACACACACACACACACACACACACACACACACACACACACACACACACACACACACACACACACACACACACACACACACACACACACACACACACACACACACACACACACACACACACACACACACACACACACACACACACACACACACACACACACACACACACACACACACACACACACACACACACACACACACACACACACACACACACACACACACACACACACACACACACACACACACACACACACACACACACACACACACACACACACACACACACACACACACACACACACACACACACACACACACACACACACACACACACACACACACACACACACACACACACACACACACACACACACACACACACACACACACACACACACACACACACACACACACACACACACACACACACACACACACACACACACACACACACACACACACACACACACACACACACACACACACACACACACACACACACACACACACACACACACACACACACACACACACACACACACACACACACACACACACACACACACACACACACACACACACACACACACACACACACACACACACACACACACACACACACACACACACACACACACACACACACACACACACACACACACACACACACACACACACACACACACACACACACACACACACACACACACACACACACACACACACACACACACACACACACACACACACACACACACACACACACACACACACACACACACACACACACACACACACACACACACACACACACACACACACACACACACACACACACACACACACACACACACACACACACACACACACACACACACACACACACACACACACACACACACACACACACACACACACACACACACACACACACACACACACACACACACACACACACACACACACACACACACACACACACACACACACACACACACCACACACACACACACACACACACACACACACACACACACACACACACACACACACACACCACACACACACACACACACACACACACACACACACCACACACACACACACACGCACACGCACACGCACACGCACACGCACACGCACACACGCACACGCACACGCACACGCACACGCACACGCACACGCACACGCACACGCACACGCACACGCACACGCACACGCACACGCACACGCACACGCACACGCACACGCACACGCACACGCACACGCACACGCACACGCACACGCACACGCACACGCACACGCACACGCACACGCACACGCACACGCACACGCACACGCACACGCACACGCACACGCACACGCACACGCACACGCACACGCACACGCACACGCACACGCACACGCACACGCACACGCACACGCACACGCACACGCACACGCACACGCACACGCACACGCACACGCACACGCACACGCACACGCACACGCACACGCACACGCACACGCACACGCACACGCACACGCACACGCACACGCACACGCACACGCACACGCACACGCACACGCACACGCACACGCACACGCACACGCACACGCACACGCACACGCACACGCACACGCACACGCACACGCACACGCACACGCACACGCACACGCACACGCACACGCACACGCACACGCACACGCACACGCACACGCACACGCACACGCACACGCACACGCACACGCACACGCACACGCACACGCACACGCACACGCACACGCACACGCACACGCACACGCACACGCACACGCACACGCACACGCACACGCACACGCACACGCACACGCACACGCACACGCACACGCACACGCACACGCACACGCACACGCACACGCACACGCACACGCACACGCACACGCACACGCACACGCACACGCACACGCACACGCACACGCACACGCACACGCACACGCACACGCACACGCACACGCACACGCACACGCACACGCACACGCACACGCACACGCACACGCACACGCACACGCACACGCACACGCACACGCACACGCACACGCACACGCACACGCACACGCACACGCACACGCACACGCACACGCACACGCACACGCACACGCACACGCACACGCACACGCACACGCACACGCACACGCACACGCACACGCACACGCACACGCACACGCACACGCACACGCACACGCACACGCACACGCACACGCACACGCACACGCACACGCACACGCACACGCACACGCACACGCACACGCACACGCACACGCACACGCACACGCACACGCACACGCACACGCACACGCACACGCACACGCACACGCACACGCACACGCACACGCACACGCACACGCACACGCACACGCACACGCACACGCACACGCACACGCACACGCACACGCACACGCACACGCACACGCACACGCACACGCACACGCACACGCACACGCACACGCACACGCACACGCACACGCACACGCACACGCACACGCACACGCACACGCACACGCACACGCACACGCACACGCACACGCACACGCACACGCACACGCACACGCACACGCACACGCACACGCACACGCACACGCACACGCACACGCACACGCACACGCACACGCACACGCACACGCACACGCACACGCACACGCACACGCACACGCACACGCACACGCACACGCACACGCACACGCACACGCACACGCACACGCACACGCACACGCACACGCACACGCACACGCACACGCACACGCACACGCACACGCACACGCACACGCACACGCACACGCACACGCACACGCACACGCACACGCACACGCACACGCACACGCACACGCACACGCACACGCACACGCACACGCACACGCACACGCACACGCACACGCACACGCACACGCACACGCACACGCACACGCACACGCACACGCACACGCACACGCACACGCACACGCACACGCACACGCACACGCACACGCACACGCACACGCACACGCACACGCACACGCACACGCACACGCACACGCACACGCACACGCACACGCACACGCACACGCACACGCACACGCACACGCACACGCACACGCACACGCACACGCACACGCACACGCGCGCGCACACGCGCACAACGAATTTTATTGAAATAGGAATACACAAGAAATACAGACAATTACCTGCAATTGGCGCAGACGTGCTCTCGCACTTATTTCTCGGCGCCTCTCGCTTCGGTATTAATCCAGATGAACCGCCGCCCGGGTAACACAATGGTAAGCACTCACGCAACTAGTTATTTAGAGATCTGCAGCAGCCGGCAGCCGTGCCGGGGGCATCACCGGGCCCGGGCTCCCAGCAGGTGTTAGATAAACCAATTATGCAAAACGTTTGGTAGATAATATATAATTTTGAACACTTTTCGTGACTGCGTAAATCATTTCACCATCGAGAGTTGCGCCATGTAGCATTAAAGCAAGTTTTTCCTCATCTGGTTGTGTGGCGAAATTAACGTGTATGATGTGTGTTATTGAGCCAAAGAGTAACTGACGTAGCGTGTTGTATGATGGGCAATGCAAAAAATAATGTCTAACATTTTCGAGTTGGTATCCACACTGGCAGTATGGAGAGTCGATTTTTTTTAAATGTAAAATGTATGGGCGTTTAATTTCGACATTTCGACTCTTAGCCGCGTGAGCAGGCAATTCCCAGTTTTTGACCCAAGGGAATAATATAAGGGTGGTTTGTCTGGAATCGATTGTTTTGCTACCTCCCTTTTGAAAGATTTGGTCGTGAGTATTGATCTGATTTCGTTGTTTAGGTGGTTCCAAAGTCGTGTTATTGCTGGAATGTAAGAGTTGTGATATTTGGTAGTACGATTGGTTGGTTCCGTCATGGTTGTAGCATTTCTCAATGATCTGTTTGTTGTGTTTATTCTTCTTGCCGGTAGGATCGCTCTAATATAATTTGGAATTGTCAGGTTGTTAACAAGTGAGTGGTATAGGCTTAATTCGTGCTGTTTCCTGCGTTCTGATAGAGTGCCATCCTAGTTCTGCTTTTAGTTTTTCTGATGAAGTTCGAAAGAGAGTTCCGGTGATAATTCTAGCAGCCCTATTTTGGAGTCTTTCTAGTCGGATGGCGTCATAGGTCAAGATGAGTCCGTCGTAAATAACGTCAGAGTTGTCGAAATAGGGTCTAATGTAGGTTGTATATATGTGGTCTAGGATACCCCTTGGCAAATATGGGGCGATCGGGTACAAGGGTCCCAAATTTCTGTTTACTTTTTTGATAATTTCATTAACATGTTCCTTGTACCGCATATCTTCTGAAAATATTAGTCCTAAGTGTTTGTGGCTGGTGTGTATGGGTATGGGATCTCCGCCAAAAGTTAGCTTTGGTGAGGTTAATATGGTTTTATTACTGAAAGTTTGTTGAACTGTTTTTGTAGCATTGAAAGTTATGATCCATTCTTGCCCGTACTTATCAATTTCATTTAGATCTTTTTGTAGAGATTATTGAACCGCGGCCATGTTGCTTGGTGTATGAGGGGCATAAATCGAAGTTTCATCTGCAAAAAATAGAGTTTCATTCGAAGTTCGGCTTGATTGATCATTTAAGTAAAGGATTGCCAACAGGGGGCCAAGGACAGACCCTTGGGGACAGCCTGCGTTGGTCTTAAAGGAAATAGTTCACCTTCAACATGGGATTTTGAACTGAAATAGCAGTTTGGTAGCCCGTGTTGAGAAATCCTTATCTGCAACTTTTCTTGGCTGAAAAGACTCTCCAGCCGAAGATATTTGACTTTTTGGCGAAGGAATGCCGCGCATATATGATATACCGTACCATCTGAGTGCCAGCACTGCATGGAGCATGCGCAGACCAATA
>JAXIVJ010020046.1:0-5000 GCA_036785665.1 Chirona hameri | reverse complement strand
TAGAGACCAACGAGTGTATGATGTTTAGGCAACTTTTTGAAGAGGAACTTTTTATGCATCAGTTTGTCACTGAACCAACTAGATTATGTTCAATTCTTGACCTAGTCTTCTCTGACAACAGAGAACTAGTGAGTGATGTAACCATCGGTGAGGGACTCGGTAAAAGCGATCATAGTATAGTAAACTTTAATATCTCATCTAATGTTAAGCTCAAAGATAATCTCCTTCTGGTTCCAAATTTTAATCAAGCAGACTTTGACAAATTGAGAAATGAACTTGCCCAGATCGATTGGAACAGTGGGTTTGAAAGATTAGATACATGTGAATCCTGGAATTATTTTAAGACTATATTGAAAGCAGTTCAGAGTAGACACATACCATTTAAGTATAAACGTAGTAGAAAAAACGATAGACCTCCCTGGCTTACACCAGAAGTTAGAAATGCCATCAAAACGAAAAGAGCTGCATTTAAGAAAATGAAGGGATCACCAATTGAGTCAAATAAGAGAAGTTACCAAAAAAGTAGGGACGAGGTAAAGAGAAGAGTCAGGGCAGCAAAAAGAGCAAAGGAAATAGACTTGGCAAAGAACTGCATTGCCGACAGCAAGAGATTTTTTAGTTTTTACAAAATGAATAACGTTTCAAAAAGTATTGGTCCACTTAAAGTAAATGATATGTTGGTAAGTAAAGATAACGAAATGGCGGAATTGTTGAGTAATCAGTTCAGTTCCGTTTTTACAATCGAAGACCAAAGTGGTATCGCATTACTTCATCCTCCGCCAGTAACGGAGGATACTTTGGGAGAGCTGGGCAATATAAGTAGTGATTTAGTTAGTGCATATTTAAAAAAGATAAAACCTAATAAGGCGGAGGGACCAGATACTATATATGCAAGGGTTTTAAAAGAATGTGGAAGAGAGATATCTGTTCCATTGGCTATAATATTTTCCAGATCACTAAAAGAAACAAATATTCCACTTGACTGGAAGAGTGCAAACGTAGTTCCTATATTTAAAAAGGGGGATAAAAGTAAGGTAGAAAATTATAGACCTGTCAGTCTTACCTCCTTAGTTTGCAAAGTACTGGAATCAATCATTAAAGATAAAATAGTAGAATATTTGGATGAATATAAAATCATTAGGGAAAATCAGCATGGCTTCAGGAAGGGTTATTCGTGCTTGACCAACCTTCTGCAGTTTTTGGATGTGGCAACCGATAGTTTTGATAGGGGTGAACAGCTTGATGTAGCGTATCTTGATTTTAGTAAAGCTTTTGATAAGGTTCCCCATAAAAGATTAGGATTACAACTGAAAAGCCACGGAATAAGCGGCAAGGCGCTTGATTGGATCGAGTTTTGGCTCTCAGGACGGCGGCAAAGAGTTTTACTAAATGGGGTCAAATCTGAATGGAGAGATGTGCGTAGTGGGGTGCCTCAAGGCTCAGTTTTAGGCCCATTGCTATTTTTAATATTCATTAATACAATCGAGAATGGTGTAGACAGTAAAGTGTTAAAATTTGCTGACGATCTTAAAGTTTTCAGGGTTATTAGGAGAGATAACGACCAGGATCTTTTCCAGTCGGATCTGGATAGGTTGGTTGAATGGTCAGAAACATGGCAAATGGAATTTAATATTAACAAATGTAAAGTTATGCATGTAGGCCGAGTAAAAAGAAGAACTTCATACAAAATGGGGGGACAGGAGATGTCACAGACGGTAATGGAAAGGGACCTAGGGGTAATAGTTAACAGTAAGCTGTCTGCATCTGACCAGGTAACCAAAGCTAGAAAACAGGCGCTAAGGATGCTTGGTGCCATTTACAGGAATGTTTCTTATAAAAGTGCTGAGGTGATAACTAAACTGTATTGTGCATTTGTTAGACCACATTTAGAGTACTGTGTTCAAGCTTGGTCTCCAACGTATGAGAAAGATTGTTGGTTACTAGAAAGGGTACAAAAACGGGCAACGAAAATGGTTAACGGTATTAGTAATTTAGAATATGAGGATAGGCTTAAAACATTGGATATGTTCTCACTTAAATACAGAAGATTGAGGGGGGATCTCATTGAAGTTTTTAAGTTTGTAAATGGTCAACAGATTGGGTATTTAAAGAACTTGTTTGATTTTGATAGAGAGAAAAGAGGGCGATGCCATCAGTATAAACTTATTGTTAAACAAAGCAGGACTAGATTAAGACAGTCGTTTTTCAGTAGAAGGGCTGTGAGCCATTGGAACAATTTACCAGGTGATGTAATCAGTGCAGCCACATTAGTTTCTTTCAAAGCTGGGCTCGACAAATATTTTGCGGGAAAGGGTTTTGTTTATAAATATTCCTGGGATTAGTCTTAGTTATAGTGATACACATATGCGAATATACATAAGAACATAACAAATTGAAATAGGTTGCTTACAAGAAAGGGATTATTTTGAGAAGGAAGATTGTGTATGTGTGGGACTAGTGTAATTACAACGTTTGTATGGATTGCATGTCTTGTGAATGTAGATTGCTAAATTCTGAGGTTCGTGTGTGCAGGACGATGTATATGTACTGGATGTTAAATTCTGAAAATGGTTAGTGTGTATTACATGATATGGTGCCCTGCGAGGCAATGTATGTGACCGTTCATGTCCGTTGTCACATGTGTGCCGTTCACGTCCATGTGTGCCGTACAACCCAGGACGGGCCCATGAGGCTCTTTGTTGTACTGAAAATTTATGTCTTTATGTCTTTATAGACAGATATAGACAGATATAGACAGATATAGACAGATATAGACAGATATAGACAGATATAGACAGATATAGACAGATATAGACAGATATAGACAGATATAGACAGATATAGACAGATATAGACAGATATAGACAGATATAGACAGATATAGACAGATATAGACAGATATAGACAGATATAGACAGATATAGACAGATATAGACAGATATAGACAGATATAGACAGATATAGACAGATATAGACAGATATAGACAGATATAGACAGATATAGACAGATATAGACAGATATAGACAGATATAGACAGATATAGACAGATATAGACAGATATAGACAGATATAGACAGATATAGACAGATATAGACAGATATAGACAGATATAGACAGATATAGACAGATATAGACAGATATAGACAGATATAGACAGATATAGACAGATATAGACAGATATAGACAGATATAGACAGATATAGACAGATATAGACAGATATAGACAGATATAGACAGATATAGACAGATATAGACAGATATAGACAGATATAGACAGATATAGACAGATATAGACAGATATAGACAGATATAGACAGATATAGACAGATATAGACAGATATAGACAGATATAGACAGATATAGACAGATATAGACAGATATAGACAGATATAGACAGATATAGACAGATATAGACAGATATAGACAGATATAGACAGATATAGACAGATATAGACAGATATAGACAGATATAGACAGATATAGACAGATATAGACAGATATAGACAGATATAGACAGATATAGACAGATATAGACAGATATAGACAGATATAGACAGATATAGACAGATATAGACAGATATAGACAGATATAGACAGATATAGACAGATATAGACAGATATAGACAGATATAGACAGATATAGACAGATATAGACAGATATAGACAGATATAGACAGATATAGACAGATATAGACAGATATAGACAGATATAGACAGATATAGACAGATATAGACAGATATAGACAGATATAGACAGATATAGACAGATATAGACAGATATAGACAGATATAGACAGATATAGACAGATATAGACAGATATAGACAGATATAGATAGATATAGACAGATATAGATAGATATAGATAGATAGATATATAGATAGATATAGATAGATATAGATAGATATAGATAGATATAGATAGATATAGATAGATATAGATAGATATAGATAGATATAGATAGATATAGATAGATATAGATAGATATAGATAGATATAGATAGATATAGATAGATATAGATAGATATAGATAGATATAGATAGATATAGATAGATATAGATAGATATAGATAGATATAGATAGATATAGATAGATATAGATAGATATAGATAGATATAGATAGATATAGATATAGATATAGATAGATATAGATAGATATAGATAGATATAGATAGATATAGATAGATATAGATAGATATAGATAGATATAGATAGATATAGATAGATATAGATATAGATAGATAGATATAGATAGATATAGATAGATATAGATAGATATAGATAGATTTAGATAGATATAGATAGATATAGATAGATATAGATAGATAGATAGATATTGATATAGATAGATATAGATAGATATAGATAGATTAGTTAGATAGATATAGTTTGATAGATATATTGATAGATATAGATAGATATAGATAGATATAGATAGATTAGATATTGATAGTTTGATATTGTTTAGATAGTTTGTAGTAGTTGATTGATTTGATATAGTTGTTTTGAGTGTTTTAGTTTGTGAGTGTAGTTTGTTTTGTGTTTGATTTTAGTTGATAGTGTATTGTGTTAGTTGTGTTTTGTAGTTGTTGATGTGTTTGTTTGTGTTTGTTATGTGTTTTGTTGTTTATGTTTGTGTTGTGTTTTGTGTTGTTGTTTTGTGATGTGTTGTTGTTGTTGTTTTGTGTGTTTGAGTTTGTTTGTGTTGTTTGTTGATGTAGTTTTTTGTTGTGTGTTTGTTGTTTGTGTTTGTGTTGTGATGTTGTGTGTTGTTGTTGTTGTGTTTGTTGTGAGTTTGTTGTTTTGTGTTGTGTTGTGTGTGTAGTGTTTTTGTGTGTTTTGTGTTGTTGTGTGTGTGTGTTGTTGTTTGTGTGTGTGTGTTGTTTGTGTTGTTGTGTTGTTGTGTTTTTGTGTGTGTGTTTGTGTTTGTTTGTGTTGTGTGTTTGTTGTGTGTGTTGTTGTGTGTGTTGTTGTGTTGTGTTGTGTGTTTGTGTTTGTT
>JAXIVJ010020045.1:2500-15726 GCA_036785665.1 Chirona hameri | reverse complement strand
AAATGGAGCCCATTCCCCTCTCCCTACAATGTATCCCCCCACTGCTATCCCACTCTACAACGTACCCCTCCCTCCACACGCCAGAGTGGAGCGGAACCCGGCCCAGCTCCTTGTTCCCTATCATACCCTCCCACTCTCTCTCTCTACCCTTATGACCCCTCTGTCATTCCCCAACGCTACACTATCTTCGAATCTGATTGGCTGAACCATTTTTTACATTCGCGTGACGTCAGGACTCTGACTCAGAGAGTATGCATATATTTTTGATAAACAATACAAATGTACGGCCTTCTGTCCTGAATCGGCGCGATATAAGGCCATTTTTGACAATATAAAAAGAAATTGTATTAAAAAATATAATCAAATCGTGTTGGGTAAAAGATTTCCAAGGTGAACTATTTCCTTTAAAGCAGGCTACATGTTTAGCTAGTCTGCCGAGTTCCGCAAAAGGGTACGCGAACGCTAGGACGCGGACATCGGCACCCGGAAGCTGCTTCGGCGGTGCCCAGCTTGCTGGCCCGAAGAGCTAATAGTGGGGACCAGGACAGGACCATCTCCCCAAGCCATCTACCCAGGCTCATCCAGATCCACAAGGGCCATTTATGCGCGGAGAAGTCGTTCTGCCTCTTGCTGCTTTCAAACCATTGCACTGTTACCAGTTGTGTGTCACAGTTCGTTACATATGTAATACAGTTATTATTATCATATGTACTATTGAGCGCTGACTACTACCGGCCATCGTGATTTACTATCCGATGCGAATGTATATGAAAAACTACATTCATTTCAATATGTTTCATCATACCGAGATGTGCAACCAGGAAAAGAGGTCTTGGCTCCACTCACCGTCTGGTTCCAATTTTTTGTCTTCCAGGACCTTTCTTCTTTACTCCGCTTCGCGGCGTCACATCGGTAGTCATCGTCATAACGAAGCCATAGTCATCGTATTCGGTGCATTGTAACGCTGAATTGAATGAATGGCATTTTTAGCTGCTTATCCTCTATAAGGCCTATATTTCTGGGTTTTATCAGGCAAACCCGTACAAATTTCGCGGCGCTAACTAACAAGTACCTACCTACTATAACATGCAAATCAACATTAAAAATGTTGCAAAGGCTTAAATACACTGACAAATTGGGGTGCATTCTTTTCGTCATTTCAGCCGACCCCCCCCCCCCCCCCCACTCAAAATTATCGGCGACGCCCCTGGGTACAGCTGACAATTGACATAGTTTTGCTCAGTGTAAGGCAATGTCGGAACCATACAAGCTGCAAGCTGACATCTGTCCTTTTTCTGCATCCCAAAAGGTCGAAAACCTATAAAAAAACATTAGAAATCGTGTAGTGGCAAAATAAAGTGGCCCAAATCCGGGAAGAAATTCGAAAATGGGGGTAGGTAAGGTCCGCTAAAAACGGTCCCCCCCAAAAAAAAAAACGGCCGGCTGGATCCGCTCTTGGTCACCGTTTGACCTTGAGATCAGGTCAAAATCTGGGGTACACAAAATACTCAATAATTGTAAGACTGAGAATCCTAAAAACTAATGTAATAGATAGACCATCAAACAGACTACATTTACGCGCTTTATATATTTATCTCAAGGTAACCGTTTGACCTTCAGATCAGGTCACATTAAACGTACCCATATACATACGATTAAATCTACGACAGGATTTGAGACAACCACACTGCCAAAGAAATCAAGTATGCAATCGATAGACAATATGACGGGCTACATTGTTTAACCAAGATATTTTGCTCTCAAGTTCACAGTTTGACCTTGAGATCAGGACAAAATCTCGGGTACCCAAAATTGTTAAAAATTTGAAGACTGAGAATTACAAAACTAATGCAACAGATAGACCATCAAAAAGTCTACATTTACGCATTTGGAAATTTTTATCTCAAGGTCACCGTTTGACCTTGAGATCAGGCCGAATTAAACGTACCCATATACCTACGACTAAATCTGCGACGACAGGATTTGAGAAAACCACAAAAGCAAAGAAATCGACAAGTATGCAATCGATGGACAATGTGACTGGCTACATTTTTAACAAAGATATTGTGCTCTCAAGGTCACCGTATGACCTTGGAGATCAAGTCAAAATCTGGGGTACCCAACATTTTCAAAACTTTGAAGACTAAGAATCCCAAAACGAATACAATAGATAGACCATAAAAACTCCATTAACGCATTTTTATATTTTATCTCAAGGTCACAGTTTGACCTTGAGATCAGGTCAAAATCTGGGAACCCGAAATTTCTAACAATTTGAAGACAATTTGAATCCCAAAAACTAATGCAATAGATATACCATCAAAAAGACTCCATTTAAGCATTTTGATATTTGTATCTCAAGGTCACTGTTTGACCATGAGATCAGGTCGAATTAAACGTACCCATATACCTACGACTAAATCTGCGACGACAGGATTTGAGAAAACCACCAAACCAAAGAAATCGACAAGTCGACATCGACAATCGACAATCGATAACAATGTGACGGGCTACATTTTTTTTAACCAGGATATTTTTGGGAGGGGCTTCCTACTCAGCAAAGAGGAGAGTAGGGGCCTCCTCAGCACAGAAGAGAGGAGGGGCCTCCTACTCAGCACAGAAGAGAAGAGGTCCTCCTCCGCACAGAGGAGAGGAGGGGCCTCCTACTCCGCACAGAGATGAGGGGCCTCCTCAGCACCGAGGAGAGGGGCCCCCTACTCAGCACAGAGGAGAGGAGGGGCCTCCTCCTCCGCACAGAGGAGAAGAGGGGCCTCCTACTCAGCACAGAGGAGGGGAAGGGCCTCCTACTCAGCACAGAGAAGAGCAGGGGACCCCTACTCAGCACCGAGGAGAGGAAGGGCCTCCTACTCAGCACAGAGAAGAGCAGGGGACCCCTACTCAGCACCGAGGAGAGGAAGGGCCTCCTACTCAGCACATAGAGGGGGCCTCCTACTCAGCACCAAGAAGAGGAGTCTCCTACTCAGCACAGAGGAGAGGAGGGCCTCCTACTCAGCACAGAGGAGAGGATGGGCCTCCTCAAGGAGAGGATGGGCCTCCTCCTCAAGGAGAGGAGGGACCTTCTACTCAGCACAGAGGAGGGGCCTCCTACTCAGCACCGAGGAGGGGCCTCCTCTCTGCACGGATCGTTTGAGTTCCCAAAATTTTGCAATGGGGTACCATGTGGGACCTCAAAAGTATACAAAGTTTCACCCATGGCCGCCCCCCTCCCCCAGATCCCTCGGACCCCAAGATTAGCAGCATTTTAATATTAACATTATGGGATTAGGGGGATGGGTGGCAACCACCTGGTTGCCCCCCACACCCACACCAACTCCAAATTTTGAAGCGACGCTCCTGGTTCAACAATCCCTACTCTGCCGTTAATGAGCAATTGTTTAATTGCTCAACCTATTGCAACCTATTGCAATTAATGCCGTTTCGGAAATAATTTAAAGATACTCATTTAGGCTGGGAAATACTAAAACTTAGGAATATCATGGAATTTATCATTGGATTTTTCTAAATTTATCACCAGGTGAGTATATTTTATTTTAACGCAATACTATCAAGCGAAAAATGGGAAAAAATACTGAAATCAGGGTGGGCAAAATGTCTTGACTGGGGGGGGGGGGGGGGGGGGGGGGCTCACTGGGGATATTCCCCCAGTAACATGTTAAAATAGGCCCTGCGGGATCCAGGTCATAGGCATCGGCTTCCGGGATCCACGGCCATGTCCCGTCTTTTAATGCAATACAAAAGGAAATTGCAATTTACAGCAAGAAAACAGTTCAGAATTTCTGGAACAACTTCTTGAGGATTCTTAGTCACTGTCAAGGTATGACAGAAGCTGCGTATAACCTTACTTAGCGCTTTATAGCTAGGGTTGTGCCGTTTTTTCGCCCCAGGCTCACTCATGGATCCACACAGAACACCTAGTTATAATGCATTCAAGCTCCACAAGCTGACGTTGGTATTTTTCCCAGGGCATACTCCACAAGTGTGCATCTATTAATAATGCGAGTTTATTTTCTCACATGCTCGCACGATTGTCAATCACAAAATATCAAAAGTAAATGGGGATCTTAATACAATCGGCCCATTTCTGTCACGTCGCGATACTGACACAAAATCGATAAATATGCAAGCACCTTGAGTGAAGTCACACTTCATGAATATTGTATCAAAATATACATTTTATTATATCTCAACGCGTATACGGTGCTGGAAACGCCATCGAGAAACAGCAGCTCTCTTGCGTTCACGTACCGCACAAAGTTGGCACAAAACGAGCTTTGTCTACTCTATGGGCGTAAGGAAAATGCAAGCATCGGAAGGCTAGCGATATCAATTCCTGCTCAATTTGGCTTGTTTATCAGACTCCTATCCGACTGCCAGAGGACGACAAATGACGTCTTATAGCCTTATCACTCGTCCTAACCTCGTCAAACACAGCGGATCACGCAGGCAGATCACGGTCTGCAGACACAACAAATTTAAACAGTTAGCGAGCCCGAGAATGCGGCATTACTTATAGAGTAAGGTTACAGCTGGCTGCATGTTGCGGGCTCGATTCATCAATAGATAAACAGTCTGCAACCGGTCACGGTGTGGTCACCGCCGCCGGTTACAGCTAAATCATAGAAACACCCCGACAACCGCCCTCCCGTCAATATCCTAACAAATATCACAACAGTCTCACCGAAGGCACAGGGATATCACTCACCCCGCCGAAGGCACAGGGATCAATGCTACCCCCAGCAGCGGCCAGGGGGTGGTTACTTTAACAAGTGAGCAGGACATTGGTCACGGATCACATGACGCGTCCACAAATCGCATGGACAACGCACCATCACGTGTTCGCCGTATCGGCGTGGGTTCTCGGGTCTAACGCAGTTGCCATGTTTACGGTGCCAACAGTACGCAGATGAATTAACTCCAGGCATCACCACACTGACGGCTGAACTTCAAGGGTCTTGATCACAAGGGACGGCATAAACCCGAGGACGAAGCCAGAGCTTGTCCTCCACAGCCGATCCTATGTATCGCCCCGCAGATAACTGGTTAGCCGTTCACATCCCCACCGCGGCTGCCCCGCCACCTATAGTCCCGGATTAAAGTAGAGCTTCTTCTGCCATCCGCGCTGCGACGTCTCGATGGTTTGTTTCTCGTCCCTGTTCGTCAGCTTATCGTTCATACGAGCATGCACAATCGTGTGCAGCTCCTGCATCGTGCACTCGTGAGCGTGTTCAGCGAACACCTCGCACAGAACCTCCACCAGCCAGGTGCCGCGGTCGAGGTCGCGCAGTGACACATAGCCGGGTATGGTGGAGAACGTCAGATATATGTCTCCGAATTCTGCCATCATCAGACATTCCCCCCGCATGATGTGGCCGTCCGTGGCCTGGCGGTTCGGGTTCCTCACTCGCATGGCGCGGTTCGCCTCGAAACCGCGGCACGCCTGAAACAGCAGCCACTTGGGCTTGCCGGCCAGCAGCGGCGCCTCCTCGTGCGAGAAGTAGCCTATCACGTCCTCCACATTGAGCGCCAGCGAGTCGACCCCGTACAGCACGTGATGACCGCCGTGCGTCAGCACCGCCAGCACCGCCATGTCGCACGCTGCGTGCGCCTCGTGCTTGGCGAACGCGGTGATGGCGGCGAGCAGCTGGGAGCGGTCCAGGTCGCGCTGGAGCTCCACCCGGAACCCGAGCTGCCGGAGCAGCGACGACAGCACCGCCTCGTCCACCTCGCCGCCCTCTCGCTCGGGATGAAGGTCCGTGTCGTGGAAGCGGATGTTGCTAATGACGAGCGCCTGGCCGCGCGGCTGCGACTTCATCCGGTAAGAGTCCTGCACGGTGCCTAAGGTTCGCTCGGCAAGCTGCAGCCTCAGGTTAGACCCCGGCGCGTCCATCCGGTCCTCCGCCGGCTGCTGGGGCTCGGCCGGTGGGCGCGGCGCCGGCTGCGGCGGCGGGTGGAACGGCGTGTGGACCGGCGTGGTGGGTACACAGTGCTGTACTCCCCCGGCTGGCTGGGCAGACGGCGGGACGGCGGCGGCCGGAGACAGGTCGGCCAGGCTCAGCGAGGGCCGCAGCAGGCGGGCAGCCGCCAGCTGGCCGCTCTCCAGCAGCGCGCGCACCAGACCGTCGAAGGCGTGCGGCCCGCGGTGCGGCATCTCCAGCAGCAGACGGCGGCGACGCTCGAGCAGCACCGGCTCCGCCTCCAGCTCCTCCAGGCCGTCATGAGTGAGAACGCGCAGCCGCAGCAGCTGGCTGGTGAACTCGGGCGTCAGCTGGACGGCCCGCAACAGGTCAGGCAGCCGACGCAGGATCGTGGCGCAGTCTGCGTCCTCCATCGCCGCTCGCCCCAACACGTCCTGTAAGGGGAGGCAGCGTTCAACAAGGGCAGTGTGTGAAGGGCAGCATTGACAACAGTCTATTACACACTATTCCACAAACATTCGATGCATGAACACTACAAAATGACAGCATACTAGTTTATTGGCAGCATTTGGCAGCAATGACAGCAACACATGGCAGCATTGGACGATGTTAATAAAACAAAACAAGTCTCGGAATTTCACCACTTATCAGTTTTACTACCAGAAATATTCACACTACATCACAGTGTCACAACATTTGTCTTTTTGGGTGGGAAATGACACCCAAATGTGAATTATTTTCGATTCTCACTCCTCATTTTAGTAGTGAATTTTCCACTCACAAATTATGAATTGTGAAAATTGATTCTGACATGAATATTGACTAAAAATATACGATTTCAACGAAAGTTACTGCTTTTCTTATTCAAAACAGAAATCAATATTGTACCATTTTCTACATAATTTTCCACTATTGTGGTCGTTTTTGGCTTACATTTTCCACTCTGACGCCCAAGCAAAAATGGAATTTTGGGACACTGCTAGACATAAAGACATAAAGACATAAAAGAAAAGTGCAACAAAGAGCCTCTTGGGCCCATCCGAGGTTGCACCCCCCCCCCCCCCTCCACCAGTCTCGCCCCTTCAAATCAACCTTACTCTACCTGCATAAAAGAAGGCTAATCCCACGAGTATTTATGAACTAATCCCTTCTCTGTAAAGTATTTATCTAATCTAATTTGAAGGAAGCAAGTGTCACTGCATCAGCGACATCCCCTGGTAGCATATTCCAATGTCCTACAACCCTTCTAATGAAAAATGACTGTCTTAGCCTAGTCCTACTTTGTTTCATAATGAGTTTATGCTGATGACCTCTACCTCGATTTTCCCTATTGAACTCGAACATACCCTTTAAATATCCAGAATGCTGACTATTTACAAATTTGAAGACTTCAATTAGATCTCCTCTTAGCCTTCTATATCTAAGTGAAAACATACCCAATTTCTTTAATCTATCTTCATAAGGTAAACTACCAAGACAATTAACCATTTTTGTTGCCCTTTTTTGAACTCTTTCTAACAACCAGCAATCTTTCTCATATGTTGGAGACCAGCTTGTACACAATACTCCAAATGTGGTCTAACGTATGCACAATACAGTTTTGTTATTACCTTTTCACTCTTGTAGGAAACATTTCTGTTAATGGCCCCTAGCATTCTAAGTGCCTTTTTCCTAGCTTCTACAACCTGGTCTGATGCTGATAGTCTATTGTTTACCACGACACCTAAATCTCTTTCCTTTTCAATCTGCTCCATTTTCTGCCCACCCATTTCATACCTATGTTTACTGCTAACCCGTCCAGCGTGCATAATCTTACATTTACTCAAATTGAATTTCATCTGCCATGCTTCAGACCACTCAACTAGCTTGTCCAGATCTGATTGAAAAACATCCTGATCATGTTTTCCTCTAATAATCCTGACAACTTTTAGATCGTCTGCAAATTTCAAGACTTTGCTGTCTATACTGTTCTCAATTGCATTCACAAATATTATAAAAAGCAATGGGCCCAGGACTGAGCCCTGTGGAACCCCACTGGGAACCTCCTTCCATTGTGATTGGCACCCATTCAATATAACCCTTTGCTGGCGTCCTGAAAGCCACGTTTCTATCCAATCCAGAATCTTGCCCCTGATCCCATGCATTTTAAGTTGCAACCCCAGTCTTGTATGGGGGACTTTGTCAAATGCTTTACTGAAATCAAAAAAAGCTACATCTAGCTGTTTACCCTGATCAAAGCTATCTGTTGCAACATCCAAAAAATCCAGAAGATTAGTTAAATAAGAACGGCCCTTCCTAAAGCCATGCTGTGTATCCTTGATGAGTTCATTTTGCTCCAAGAATTCAACAATCTTATCTTTGATGATTGATTCAAGCACCTTGCAGACTAATGAGGTCAGACTAACCGGTCTATAGTTTTCCTCTTTACTTCTATCTACCTTTTTATGAATAGGAACAACATTTGCTCTTTTCCAATCAAGTGGAATTTTACTATCTGCGAGTGATTTAGAAAATATTATGGCTAATGGAACCGACAACTCCCTTTCAGATTCTCTTAAAAGTCTAGCATGGATTTCATCAGGTCCTTCTGCCTTGTTAGGCCTTACTTTCTTTAGATATTCTAGAACAAGTTCACTACTTATGCCACCTAGCTCTCCTATAGTCTCCTCTGTCTCTAGCTCAGGCTGAAGTGCTGCAATACTACTCTGGTCCTCGATAGTAAAGACAGATTGAAACTGATCATTAAGCACTTCAACCATTTCACTGTCCTTGCTAACTAACACATCATCTACCTTAAATGGACATATATTTTTGGAAACTGTACTGAACTTATAAAAACTGAAGAACTTCTTTCTATCTGCATTACAATGTCTAGCTAAATCAAGTTCCTTTGCCCTTTTAGCTGGTCGTGACCTTTTTCTTAACTGAATTTCTTGCATTCTGGTAGGCCTTCCGATTTATATCTAGTGAAGATCCCTTCAAAATGCTAAATGCACTTCTTTTAGCTTGTATAGCACTCCTTACTTCTGGGGTAAGCCAAACTGGTTTGCCCTTGGTTCTGTTACGTTTGTGCCTGAGGGGTATATGCCAATTTTGAATTTGGCTTAATCTAGCTTTGAAAACATTCCAGGCCTCACATGCATCTAAACCCTAAAAATGGGGTGAAGTAAATGTGTAATAAAACCATTTTTTGATGTTTTTTTTTTAATAAATGAAATGGTATGTGATTGAGACATTAAAAAACAGTTATAAATCATATTTTTGCCATAGGCGGTACAAGGTTAGTGAAAAAGGGGGTCAAATTGGGAAAAAGTATTAACCGCAGACAAGTTGCTACCCAGCACTATAAATATGTTACTGATCATAGATAGTTCCTATTTGCATGTTGTGCTTCATCATAGGCGTATCCAGGATCCAAACTGGGGCAGCGCAAGACCTTTTGATAAGTATATTATCCGCTATTATGATACTGACTAGTCAACAGTGACTATTTCACTTACAACTTCAATTAACATTGCTTCCCCCCTTTTTACCCTACCTGGACTCGCCTATTATCTTATAATCGTTCGTAGAGTAGCATGTGGTGCGTGTTTCATCCGAAAACTGCAGTATGTTATGTCATTGTACGCCCATGCCTCTTAGCTTCCTTGCAATAATATGACCCCCTTTCTTCCATTCCTGAGCGCGCCTCTGCAAAAAAATGACTTTATTCCCTTTTCTGGTCTCATATGTGCATATATTATTATAAACTAAACGTATATTGCGCCGTTATCGCTGGCATATCGTCATCACCATGCCAGTCACCCCCTTTTCATGTTCCTGAACACGCCCCTGAAACTCCATATGTAATACATTATGCAAATAATGGAAGCAGAAGCTATTTTTTACATCTTGATAGCTATAAATGCCCCTTACATTGCTCCATTGGCTTCCCGCCAAGCATTGAATACTTCTTGGAAACCCCCCCCCCCTTTTCAAGCCCCCGAAACCGCCTCTGCCATGCAATTTTTATGATATTTCATTAACATCAACTAATTTGCACTTGTTGCAATCACCGCAAGCCGATGTAACTCCTTCATACTTGAGGCAGTTAGGAAGAAGCCGTGAAGATCGCATTTCCGGATTATCGCCAAATGTCGCCGCTGAACCCACCCAAAACCGTGCCCTGGAACCGCCTCTGTTCAGGTTAAGAACTCAAAATTTTGACTCCAAATGCGGAGTTCAATTCTATGGAAAGTCCCAAAATTTCATGGGCCTGCTCCCAGCCGTTCTGGAGATATCTGCGAAAAACATGAGGGGGCGGAATCCGCCCCCCCGTCCCTGTTACAAATAGGGTTAAATGGACCTAAATTTTTGGAAACTGTACTGAACTTATGAAAAATGAAGTACTTCTTACTATCTGCATTACAATGTCTAGCTAAATCAAGTTCCTTAGCCCTTTTAGCTGCTGTGACTTTTTTCTTAACTGAATTTTTTGCATTCTGGTAGGCCTTCTGATTTATATCTAGTCAAGATCCCTTCAAAATGCTAAATGCACTTCTTTTAGCTTGTATAGCACTCCTTACTTCTGGGGTAAGCCAAACTGGTTTGCCCTTGGTTCTGTTACGTTTGTGCCTGAGGGGTATATGTTGATTCTGAATTTGGCTTAAGCTAGCTTTGAAAACATGTCAGGCCTCACATGCATCTAAACCCGCCAACACAACATTCCATTTTATCTGTGCGAGGTCATTTCTAATGCCATCAAAATCAGCCCAGTTGAAGTTTGGAACCATAAGAAGGTTATCTTTGGGCCTCATTTCTGATGAGATATTGAATTTAACCATTTTGTGATCGCTGGTTCCTAGACCTTCGCAAATACTTATGTCACTAACTAGATCACTGTTGTCTGAGAATTCAAGGTCTAGAATGGAGCAATGTCTGGTTGGCTCTGTTACAAACTGATGCATGAAAACATAGTACATACACAGGAGAAACGGTTAGGGGTGTATAAATTTGGAGAAAGCACCAACAAGATGTCAGGTATTACAGGCTATCAAATGCAATAGTACTTCATATAGACAAGTGTAACAATCTGCCAGTTTGGAGTGGAACCAAAATCCTGGAGAAGGGAATGAAAAAACAGACTAGGTAGTTTTTAGAAGCTGCACACATCACCAATAGAGATATGTTTAATTCTAGAAGTGGATTTGTAACTTATGCATGAAAATCATGAATGCCTACGACTAGGCATGATTGTGAAATTTTGAATTGGTGTTTGTTGCTTCAGCTCTCTGTTCTGTTCCATTCCACAATCTCTTCATCGATTGTGCAGTGTCCAAAAAATGCATTAATTTTGGTGGGAAATGACAACCAAATGTGAATCATTTTCCACTCCCAAATTATGAATTGATATTGAATCTGACAAAAATGTTGACTAAACTAATGTGAATGACTAATACATGATTTTAACACAAACTACTGCTTCATCTCACCTTTTGGGGTTTTCTGTCTCGCTTGGAAATACATGGGCTATAGGTATCAGAGGGGAAGAGAAGGAACCTGTGCATGCAAGGCTCAGCCGCTCACTGATCAGCGTTAGACACTATATGAAATGCCTGACAGGACCGGAGATGAGAGCCTGCATGTTGTCACACTATTCTTACATTGGTTACAATGACGGTCAAGAACAGGACATTTACGATTGACACATCCTGTAACTATCAACACCGGGTTTCAGCACACAACAGCTATCTCTGGGATTTTTCTCTTTTTTTTTCTATCTCACTCTCTTTTTTTTCTTCTCTTTTTTTGCTCTATTTAATGCATGTATGAATAAAAAGCTACCCCCACTGAGTCAGCCAGCATGGTTTTGAATGCATCAAGGTCACTTTCAGCCACAACTCGGTCTGGGAGAGAGTTCCAAGACTCATATTAAAAACAAATCAATATTGTACCATTTTGTACATCATTTTACACTCATGGTCTTCTTTGGGCTCAAATTGTCCACTCTGCCCTGACACCCAACAAAAAATGGAATTTTGGGACACTGTGATTGTGCAGTGACCAAGATACTTGTATTGAACTGTTTGCATGTAAATATATCACATTTTGAATTCAATTATCACATAGCATTATCAAGTAGGTCAATCTCTCAGACAGTAAGAAGTATTTAGCATAATATTTTTTTACTGAGTGAAAATTACAAATAGAAATAGTACTAAACTAGGTCGGTGATTGGTATTATTTTAGTGTTGATCAAGGCAGACTGGTTATTAATTCGACACTGATTGAATCGATTGGAATCGTTCAATCAATATTCACTGAATCAAAACATAATTGATTCACCACAAGATCTTTTGATTCATTAATCGTGATTGAATCAAAACCCGCATCGGTCATATTCCGCTTTTGCACACCTTTTTATAGGAAAATTGAATATTGTATACTAATTCTACAAGTCTGATTTCATCAGAACTGCACTCAAAACAGAGACATTCTCAGTACTTACCTGACAATAATGATTTGTATCACCCGTCACATCAATCGCCACAGCCCAAGATTACTTTACTCAACCCAGGGCAATAGAACACTGGGTACTCCAAAGTTCTTTTAGTATACACTAAAAATATACTATAAAAACTAGAAAACATACCAACAAATGAAGGTCACTACCAGATTTGGAATAATATACCAAATATGGATGCACGACATTCGCGGCAAGTATGGCGTTCGTGTTTCAATCAAGAATAATACATATTTGTACAGCCTTTGAATTCACTCCCGTGCAGTGGCATTCTTCGTCACCGACGGCAGTGTATTTATTGGTCCGCGTCTCGCTTTATGTTCCAGTTTCTGGTTAGTTAGTGGATAATTGAATTATTTAATTTTTGTCAGCTCTGTGAGCTGTCATTGTCGTGTTAACAGCCTTGGAATTTGTGTCATTTTCTGGACTTTTTGGGTCCAAAGAATTTTGCTCTCTTCATATTTCATATCACGCCGCTCAATATTGTTTTCCCCGCAAGTTTGGTAAGACTTCGCTCGACCTTCGGCCTCGCTCGTAATATACATCCTTGACACCTAACTGGCTGAATTTGGCGACACTGTGTTGAGATAATTTTGTATGTACTCATTGGCTATTTGCAGAACTTTGTACATACAAGTTATTGGTTCATGTCGTATTCTTCTGCATCCGGCTGTTGCGCTGAAGCACCGGAGCCTGGACAGCTCGGCGGCGACTGCTGTGTGTTGAATAGTGCAAGTTCGATCGGGTCTGCTGCCGTTGTACTGTGACTGGCGCATGTGAGGCCTTCT
>JAXIVJ010020044.1:0-15738 GCA_036785665.1 Chirona hameri | reverse complement strand
AACACAGACATTAGACATAACACAGACATTAGACATAACACAGACATTAGACATAACACAGGCATTAGACATAACACAGACATTAGACATAACACAGACATTAGACATAACACAGACATCAGCATAATACAGACATTACACATAACACAGACATTAGACATAACACAGACATCAGCATAACACAGACATTAGACATAACACAGACATTAGACATAACACAGACATTAGACATAACACATACATTAGACATAACACAGACATTATACATAACACAGACATTAGACATAACACATACATCAGCATAACACATACATCAGCATAACACAGACATTAGACATAACACATACATCAGCATAACACAGACATTAGACATAACACAGACATTAGACATAACACAGACATTAGACATAACAGACATTAGACATAACACAGGCATTAGACATAACACAGACATTAGACATAACACAGACATTAGACATAACACAGACATCAGCATAACACAGACATTAGACATAACACAGACATTAGACATAATACAGACATTAGACATAACACAGACATTAGACATAACACAGACATCAGCATAACACAGACATTAGACATAACACATACATCAGCATAACACAGACATTAGACATAACACAGACATTAGACATAACACAGACATTAGACATAACACAGGCATTAGACATAACACAGACATTAGATATAACACAGACATCAGCATAATACAGACATTAGACATAACACAGACATTAGACATAACACAGACATTAGACATAACACATACATCAGCATAACACAGACATTAGACATAACACAGACATTAGACATAACACAGACATTAGACATAACACAGACATTAGACATAACACAGACATTAGACATAACACAGACATTAGACATAACACAGACATCAGCATAATACAGACATTAGACATAACACAGACATTAGACATAACACAGACATTAGACATAACACAGAGATTATACATAACACAGACATTAGACATAACACAGACATCAGACATAACACAGACATTAGACATAACACAGACATTAGACATAACACAGACATTAGACATAACACAGACATCAGCATAATACAGACATTAGACATAACACATACATTAGACATAACACAGACATTAGACATAACAAAGACATTAGACATAACACAGACATCAGACATAACACAGACATTAGACATAACACAGACATTAGACATAACACAGACATTAGACATAACACAGACATCAGCATAATACAGACATTAGACATAACACAGACATTAGACATAACACAGACATTAGACATAACACATACATCAGCATAACACAGACATTAGACATAACACAGACATTAGACATAACACAGACATTAGACATAACACAGACATTATACATAACACAGACATCAGCATAACACAGACATCAGACATAACACATACATCAGCATAACACAGACATTAGACATAACACAGACATTAGACATAACACAGACATCAGCATAACACAGACATTAGACATAACACAGACATTAGACATAACACAGACATCAGCATAACACAGACATTAGACATTTACACAGACATTAGACATAACACAGACATTAGACATAACACAGACATTAGACATAACACAGACATTAGACATAACACAGACATTAGACATAACACAGACATCAGCATAATACAGACATTAGACATAACACAGACATTAGACATAACACAGACATTAGACATAACACAGACATTAGACATAACACAGACATTAGACATAACACAGACATTAGACATAACACAGACATTAGACATAACACAGACATTAGACATAACACAGACATTATACATAACACAGACATCATACATAACACAGACATTGGACATAACACAGACATTAGACATAACACAGACATTATACATAACACAGACATCAGCATAACACAGGCATTAGACATAACACAGACATTAGACATAACACAGACATTAGACATAACACAGACATTAGACATAACACAGACATTAGCCATAACACAGACATCAGCATAACACAGACATTAGACATAACACAGACATCAGCATAACACAGACATTAGACATAACACAGACATTAGACATAACACATACATTAGACATAACACAGACATTAGACATAACACAGACATTAGACATAACACAGACATCAGCATAACACAGACATTAGACATAACACATACATCAGCATAACACAGACATTAGACATAACACAGACATTAGACATAACACAGACATTAGACATAACACAGACATTAGACATAACACAGACATTAGACATAACACAGACATTAGACATAACACAGACATTAGACATAACACAGACATTAGACATAAACACAGACATTAGACATAACACAGACATCAGCATAACACAGACATTATACATAACACATACATCAGCATAACACATACATTAGACATAACACAGACATTAGACATAACACAGACATTAGACATAACACAGACATTAGACATAACACAGACATTAGACATAACACAGACATCAGCATAATACAGACATTAGACATAACACAGACATTAGACATAACACATACATTAGACATAACACAGACGTCAGACATAACACAGACATTAGACATAACACAGACATCAGACATAACACAGACATTAGACATAACACAGACATCAGCATAACACAGACATTAGACATAACACAGACATTAGACATAACACAAACATCAGCATAACACAGACATTAGACATAACACAGACATTAGACATAACACAGACATTAGACATAACACAGACATTAGACATAACACAGACATCAGACATAACACAGACATTAGACATAACACAGACATCAGACATAACACAGACATTAGACATAACACAGACATCAGCATAATACAGACATTAGACATAACACAGACATTAGACATAACACAGACATTAGACATAACACAGGCATCAGCATAACACAGACATTAGACATAACACAGACATTAGACATAACACATACATTAGACATAACACAGACATCAGCATAACACAGACATTAGACATAACACAGACATTAGACATAACACAGACATCAGCATAACACAGACATTAGACATAACACAGACATTAGACATAACACAGACATTAGACATAACACAGCCATTAGACATAACACAGACATCAGCATAACACAGACATTAGACATAACACAGACATTAGACATAACACAGACATTAGACATAACACAGACAGACATTAGACATAACACAGACATTAGACATAACACAGACATTAGACATAACATAGACATCAGCATAATACAGACATTAGACATAACACAGACATTAGACATAACACAGACATTAGACATAACACAGACATTAGACATAACACAGACATTAGACATAACACAGACATTAGACATAACACAGACATTAGACATAACACAGACATTAGACATAACACAGGCATTATACATAACACATACATCAGCATAACACAGGCATTAGACATAACACAGACATTAGACATAACACAGACATTAGACATAACACAGACATTAGACATAACACATACATTAGACATAACACAGACATCAGCATAACACAGCATTAGACATAACACAGACATTAGACATAACACAGACATCAGCATAATACATACATTAGACATAACACAGACATTAGACATAACACAGACATTAGACATAACACAGACATTAGACATAACGCAGACATTAGACATAACACATACATTAGACATAACACAGACATTATACATAACACAGGCATTAGACATAACACACACATCAGCATAACACAGGCATTATACATAACACAGACATTAGACATAACACAGACATTAGACATAACACAGACATTAGACATAACACATACATTAGACATAACACAGACATCAGCATAACACAGACATTAGACATAACACAGACATTAGACATAACACAGACATTAGACATAACACAGACATTAGACATAACACAGACATCAGCATAACACAGACATTAGACATAACACATACATCAGCATAACACAGACATTAGACATAACACAGACATTAGACATAACACAGACATTAGACATAACACAGACATTAGACATAACACAGACATTAGACATAACACAGACATTAGACATAACACAGACATCAGCATAACACAGACATTAGACATAACACATACATCAGCATAACACAGACATTAGACATAACACAGACATTAGACATAACACAGACATTAGACATAACACAGACATTAGACATAACACAGACATTAGACATAACACAGACATTAGACATAACACAGACATTAGACATAACACAGACATCAGCATAACACAGACATCAGCATAATACAGACATTAGACATAACACAGACATTAGACATAACACAGACATTAGACATAACACATACATCAGCATAACACAGACATTAGACATAACACAGACATTAGACATAACACAGATTTCCGAAGGCGCCCTCCAATACATTTCCGAAGGCGCCCTCCGATACACCTCTGAAGGCGCCCTTCCTCATACCTTCAGAACCGAAGGCGCCTGAAGCCTTCAACCCAGGTACCGCTCTCAGGCCAGGTGCCACCCTCAGGTAAGGTGCCGCCCTCAGACCACATGCTGGGGGCCATGTAAGAATTTTGGGAAATAAAATGATGATGATGATGATGACATAATCCAAAAGCACCCTCAGATACATATATCCGAGGACTGAGGGCGCCCTCCCTCCCTACATACAAAGGCGCCCTTCGCTGAATGTGAGGTCGGGCGCCTCTGGTCTCACAGAGGGCACCTATGGGGCTATTTGGGAGGACTACCTCGTAGATGTATCGAAGGGCGCCTTCAGAGGTATGTGGGAGGGCGCATTCAGAGGTGCATCGGAGGGCGCCTTTGGAGGTATGTTGAAGGGCGCCCTCGGAAATGTATCGGAGGGTGCCTTCGGGGGTAAGTGGGAGGGCGCCTTCGGAGGTGTATCGGAGGGTGCCTTTGGAGGCAGTGGCGTCGCCACAAAACTTTGAGTGGGGGTGAAGGGTTTGGGGGGGGGGGGGGGTGGGGGTAGGCAGCCAGGGGTTCGGGGGTCAGTCCCAGGGGGCGTATTTATGGTGAGGGGTAAGGTCAGGTGCCGCCTTCAGGCCAGGTGCTGCCTTCAACCCAGGTACCGCCCTCAGGCCAGGTGCCACCCTCAGGCCAGGTGCCGCCCTCAGACCAGATGCCGCTTTTAGACTAGTTGTCACCCTCAGACCAGGTGTCGGCTGTCGCGCTCAGACTAGATGTCACCATCCGACCAGGTGTCGGCTGTCGCCCTCAGACTAGATGTCACCATCCGACCAGGTGATGTCCTCAGACCAGGTGCCGCCCTCAGACGAAGTGCCGCCCTTAGACCAGGTGCTGCCCTCTGGCCAGGTGCCGCCCTCAGACGAGGTGCCGACCTCAGGTCAGGTGCTGCTGGATGATTTTTTGGAGGCTAGAGAGAACAGGATCAGGGTGCATTTCGGCAGACCTCATGGGTGGAGACAGGGCTGATTTGGACAAGCCTGTGTGCGGGGCAGGGCGGAGTTCCGCATGCCTGGGACTTCGGGAGACCTGGGAATAGGGAAAGGCTGATTTTGTGAAGCCGGGGAACGGGGCGGGTGGATTTCGGCAGGCCTGAGTGCAAAATTGTTTGTTTGCCATCCACTTCTTTAACTGAGGTGTTGTGCTTTATCGCGAGCATTCCTCAGTTTTCTCTATCCCATTCATGAATGGAAAAGACATGAATGCCTCTTTATTGCCATAACCCAGGTACATTTACCAGGATTTTGGTGCGTCTCTGAATTTGTTTTCTTATTCCTTTATTTGTTTACAAATCCTGGTAAATTCTACCAATTCCACGGTTAAAAAATATTCCAGAATATCATCAAGTGGAAAGAACAGTTAATTTAAGTTATCGATTTATTGTATAATTTCTTTTCGTTAACTTCTTTGTTGTTTTACTATTTTTATCATCCCCCCCCCCCCCCGGCGCTCAACAACACCTTTCGCTGACGGAACTGGCGGATCCAGGGGGCATCAGGGGCAAATGCCCCTCCTCACAGGAATCTTGGTGGTAGTGGGGGGGGGGGGGGGGATTCAATACAAGTATGTGTTCCCTGCACTGAACGTGGAAAATAATGATCTTAGGAGAACACTTTATGAAACTTTATTGAAACGGAAGTTTTTTTCTCGAGTGATTGAATTTGAAGTTTGTATGTATCCCTTTTTCAATGATAGACAAAACAGCGCACCAGATGCAATTCAAGCAGCCCCGGTGACACTTAACCCGCGCCCCGCTGGGGGTGGGGGTGGGGAAGAATCTGCCCCCCCCCCCCCCGGGTTTTCTCAATAACTTGAAAACCATGATGGATATGAACGTGAAACTTTCAGTACCTTATGCTGCAACCATTCAACCTCTTCGTACCAAATTTGAATGACATTGATATAGTGTTTTGGGAGATAATTACGTTTTAATGACGTCATATCCTGCCATCTTGGTGGAAAAACGATAAATGTTTGAAAAATAGTACAAAATAGAGTTTTGAAGCAAATTTCAAATAAAAACATCAAAAAAGACAATCACATTCTCTTTAAAATGACTATCTCGGTTATTCAGCATTTTGGGTGTTTGACCCCCCCCCCCCCTCCCAAAAAAACTTTTTCGGAAAATTCCACAAAATTATTTTTGTGAATTTGAAAAGTGGATTTATTAAGTTCCAATACCAAAATAAGGCGAACGGCCAAATCCGCGGATAAAAATGGGTACTTTTTTGCCACAAAAAGAGGCGCCCTCATGTGGGGTTTTGGCGCCCTCCTTGAGGGCGTTCATCGCCATCTGCGGCGCCTTACTGGTTCGGTAAAAAAGCTATGGAAGAAAAATGACGCATGACATCTGGGTCAATAGATTTTACCTCGTGGAGGTCGCAGGACAAAAAATGTCATATGGATCTTTGTATTTGCAAATATTCGTGAGTCTGGTGAACATTGGGAACGTTTAGAAATTTCCTGGGGATTTATATACATTTCCATGTTTCCCCAATGACCTAAAATTGGGAGGTCACAAAATCTACTTTGCCTTAGGTCACCGATATAAAAATCATTCGAAATAGCAGAGTTGTTGGTATTTATGACCTGATTAAATCCTGTCAATTTCCAACTGATCGGTTAAACAATCTGGCTACGGCACGACCTTATCTTTTTTTTTAGGTGGGGATCACTAGACTTTACCTAGTGACTTGACCTGAGGAGACCCAAGGTAAAAAATGGCAGGATTTGGGCAACTGATAGGCAAACGGTTCTGCAAAAATGGCGGTGCGAAACGCCGTCGTTTTCCACTCTTTCATAAAAACCTAAGAGGGAGATATCCGCCCCCTGTTGATGCACGTGTTAACGTCTGCCATACAGATTCACCCCCCCCCCCCAACCTAAAAATCCTGGCGATGCCAATTATGGATGTACCTACAGCCCGCACCTAAGAAATTATAATAATCAACCTTCGGTATTTGCATGCTCTGCATGCCCAGCGTGCTCAACCTTCCGCACGAGTTGGATCAAATTACAACAATAATTGGGTATGTTGAGCATTTTTTTTAACATTTTAACATTTTATTTCGTGTCATTTTTAAAGTATAAACGTGGGTTTGTGAAAAATAATTGGTTTTTAATTAGGAATGGTAAATTTCGGACCCTTCCAGTCTTTTGGGGGGCTCTGCTCGACTGGCTCACTGGATCCACCATTGATTATTGAAGCCGTAGTTCCTTTTCAAGTAAAGTATGACATTTGAAACAGTAATTGCTGGAAAAACATGACCTTGGGCATTGTAATTGGACTTAGTCATGAAAAGGTGCAGATACAGAAATAAGTAAGTTGTAGCAATACAAAATAAAATGTTTACACCTATGATATGGCGTGAGTTGTTAGGAAAAAAAACGGTTAACCCGGCATTGGCTGGGGTTTCCAGACACCTTCCATTGGCTGGTGGTGGGGGGGGGGGGGGGGGCGTTTTTACACACTCCCCTGGTTATCATCTGAACCAATGATCGCATGCACAAGGTGGCATTCGAAAGCTCTCAACGAAAAAACAAACATTCTTAAGTTGCAAATTGAGGTCACCTGTCAGGTCATGGTCAGGTCAAAGGTCAAAATCGAGGTATTTGAGTGTATGAACCATACTTTCCATCCAAAGCCTTCGATTGAGACCTTGATCGCAGAGTGCTCTCAAAGGTATAATACACATCCCGCATAAGCTAAAGTGAGATTGTGGCAAAGATCAAAGTAATTTGGAGGACGACCTCGTAGTCAGGTCACAAAAAGTCAGGTCACAAAAGGTCACTATGCGCAAAATATATACGAAAGTCATGCAACATATGTTTTATGAGTTATGCTACATGTACTATTCGATAGTGATAGTCATTTTACCATCAGACCTCATTTAAGTAAGGTTAATGTCAAGCTCAGGTCCTTGGTCAGGTCACATAAGGTAGAAATTTGAAATTGATCAATCTAAATAAAAAAAGGTATGTTCATAGACCATTTTTTCTCAGGAATACAGTGCTGCAATCATTTTTCTGTATCTGGTGACTAAAGACAACAAACGCAATTTACCAATATGACGTCATTAGTTACTTATACTTAGGGAGCCATACGTCAGTGAAAAATAAAGATATTGCTTTTAAATTTGGTGTGGGTATTTTACACATGTGGTTCTCCAACACATATTCCGTTCTTTTAATGCTTGAGAATTTTGATTTGAGGGTATTTTGTTTTTATCGTTTTTATTTTCATTTTTGGGGGTCTTAAACCAAAATGTTCATAATTCCGAGGAAGCCGTTTTGTATCTCTTTATCGCATTTTGTGTTTTTGTATCGCATTTTGGTTCATAATATGGCATTTGTACGGTCTGTTAAATTTGGCTAATTTTTTCGTCAAACTCGTGTGTAGTGACGTCACTAAATTGGCTATATCTCGATTGTTCGACTAAATTGCTTAATTTGTGTACAGAAGACGTACAATTGATGTAGAAGATGGTATCCGAAGTTTCACGTCGATCGCGTTATTGTTTTTTGGGATATTGCGCAAGTTTGTCAGGGGGCAAAAATACCCCCCCAGTCAATGGCGGGTTAACTGGCATTTTCCATCAGAGTCATGCTTACGTATTTTTTCTTTGTGTGCTATGTTTGGATCTTATCTTGCCGCCCCCAGTGATTTTCCCTTAAAATATGTCCTGAAAATATATACTTAATCCGTTCGCGATTGTCTAAACTCACTTTATTTTCACCCTGTCATTGCACATTTGTCGAACAATCGTAAATAAAACGCTCTTATTTTAAAGAGCTGATTGAAACAATAACAACAAACCCGTCCAGGTCTGTTTACTTGCTATATCTGTCTGCGTATAGCACATAATAGATCAAACATCCCGTCACCGTCAATAAACACATATGTAGATCACACGCCGACAGGAGGCCAGTAACTCAGGGGTTATAAAATGCCCCGTCATGCTGGACGATATCGGAGAACAATTGTTTTTTTCTTGCCAGGTTGGCTATTTTTCATCACAAATGATCCATCAGAGGAGCCACAGGCTACATTTTTGCATGCGTGTGCTTTTTACATCGAATCGTGGGATAATTAGAGGTCAATCTCTACTGAATTGGCCCACACATGAAAATGCACAGTCTACAAAAACATACGCGTCCCCAGTCTACCAAAACAAAATACGCGTCCCACATAGCAACAGTGATATCAGTTTGGCAGCATATTAGACCACAAATATGGGTGTATTATAGATCATATAAACTATACAGGTTGTCTGCAATTTACTATTTCAGTCGACAGCGGTTTGGGAGAACCCGGAAGACCACTCATTGACTTTGAACGGAGACTCTCCGCGTCCAACCCGCGGATCCGCTAGTTTTATCAGTCAACTTCGCTGCATAGTAGAAATTGTATAAATTTTGAACAAATTTAGACACCCAGAGTATATTTTAGATTGTTGACCAATGACTATGGAGCATGATGGCAGCATTTTTAAAACGCTCGATTTGGAGCGATCGTCGCTTTCGGAAGCGACGCATGTGATTTTGTAAAGCAATTCTGTGAAGCACCTCCTTCTTTATAGTTCAAGGTAAGGCTAAGTTAAAATAATTAGTAATATAGTTGCTCAAAAAGTGGACAAAATAAATCGCATAGCAAGTAGGGTAAACTGAACATGTCAACACATCAGACTTGGTACGTTACTGTGGAGTTGTTGTAATTTGGGACATCTCAAGACATCAAACTTTCATGTTATTGGTGGCAGGCGCGTAACCACCACTGGGGTCACTGGGGATCAGTCCCCAGTAACATTTTCGGATTTTAACATTACGCCTCTGGACGTTGCATGGAAAGAATCGACTTCAAAGTGCCTCCGTCCCCACCTACTTTCGGAAAGTGGTCACGCCTATGATTGGTGGTGTGTTGGTGTCTGAAAGTCATCCCAGGCAAAGGGGTCGTCAGTTTGAAGAGAGAAAACGGTAAACAACTGTAACCCCGGACACGCCCTAACAACATACTTTTCATGCTATTGGTGATGTAGTGTGTCAGTATCAATTTCATCGCCATTGCAGGACAAGTATGGCATTAGGATGTGTCCGGTGTTAATGTTTTTTTTACAGGTTTTACCCTACCTGTAAACAAAAGTCTGATTAAATTAAAAACTGCTTGTATTTGGCCCTTTGGTTCAGTAATTCACCCCCTGTTATTTCATGTTATTGGTGGTGTGTTGGTGTCTGAAAGTTAGTATCTGAAAGTCATCCCAGGCAAAGGGTTTTCAGTTTGAAGGGAGAAACAGGGTTAACAACTGTAACCCCGGACACGCCCTAACAACATACTTTTCATGTTATTGGTGATGAAGTGCGTCAGTATCGACTTCATCACCAATAACATGCAAAATATGGCATTAGGATGTGTCTGGTGTTAATTTTGTCTACCCTACCTGTAAAAAGTCTGATTAAATTAAAAACGTTTTGTATTTGATGTTCGGTTCAGTAATTCACCCCCCCCCCCCAAAGTTGGTGTGGGGGACTGCCCCATCAACTTCGATTTTGGCCCCACCATTGTTATGTTCTGCCCCACCAACGTTTTTCAGATTTGAAGGTTTCTAGTGTTAAACTGTCCAACTTTTCACCTCAGCCATGCAAAGCAACCATCCAATATGATATTTTGCCCCACCAACTTGCTCTGAAAAGCTCCACCCATGCTGTCTAGGAGATGGTCTGGGGGGGGCGGGGTCCAGGGGCGCGACAGCCCTGGTAGGTTCTGCAGCGCAGCGAGCGAATGTGAGCGGCACGTTCTAAACATGGTTCCCTGCGACCTTAATTGCTGTAAATGTTAGGTCAAGTTTGATTATGTATCGTATGATTGGTTATTAGTTATGGTTATGATTGGTTATGTATGATTATGTACATTTACATCAATTAAAAGGTAATAACAAAACTGTATTGTGCATACGTTATACCACATTTGGAGAATTGTGTACAAGCCTGGTCTCTAACATATGAGAAAGGTTGCTGGATGTTAAAAAGAGTTTAAAAAGGGCAACACAAATGGTTAATTGTCTTGGTATATGAAGATAGATTCAAGAAATTAGGTATGTTTTCACTTAGATATAGAAGGCTAAGAGGAGATCTAATTGAAGTCTTCAAATTTGTAAATGGTCAGCATTCTGGATATTTAAAGGGAATGTTTGAGTTCAATAGGGAAAATCGTGTAGAGGTCATCAGCATAAACTCATTATGAAACAAAGTAGGACAGGGCCATGACAGTAATTTTTCAGTAGAAGGGTTGTAGGTCATTTTAATATGCTACCTAGGGGATGTCGCTGATGCGGTGACACTTGCTTCCTTCAAAAATAGATTAGATAAATACTTTACAGAGAAGGGATTAGTTCATAAATACTCGTGGGATTAGCCTTCTTTTATGCAGGTAGAGTAAGGTGATTGAAGGGGCGAGACTGGTGGGGGGGGGGGGGGGGGGGGGGGGGGGGGGGTGCAACTCGATGGGCCCAAGAGGCTCTTTGTCGCACTTTTCTGTATGTCTCTTTATGTATCGTTTTTGGTGACGTCATAGCTTTGGTATTACTGGTACACTTTTTTGTCTGTCATAAATGAAAAAAAAAAATATTTACATTAAATGACAAATATGGCTTAGACCTGTCTATAGTCTCTTCTTCTATAGAGGCCTCAAGAACTTCACAATTATGTCTTTAATCTTGCATCAGCTGCAGAGTAGCTTATCAAAGTTTCTGCAACTTTATTTTTTCATGTATGATCAATATTTCACATATTGGTTATTTACCTTAATCAGGCTGATCAACTTGGGCAACACTTGCTATCTGAACTCGGTGTTGCAGTGTGTCAGCCAGTGTCGATACTTGACACAGTACCTGGACATCGGCAGCAGATCAGGCCGCAAGGTCACCCTCACGGAGATCAGTGGTAAGACTGTGGAGCTGGTTCTGGCGGAGGGAGGACCTTTGACCGCCTTGCTGTGCGAATTCCTGCGGAAAATGCACTCAACTGCACTGCAGACACCATTTCACCCAGCCGCCTGCTCAGTATGATAGGCCAGAATGTGCCCACCAATTTCTCGGGAGTGAGCAGCAAGATGCGCACGAGCTGCTGTTACTCTTATGGAGCAAATCAGGCTGGAGGACCTCAAACTGAGCCAGAAGCAAATGATTCACCTGCTGAACATTCAGATGTCTCACACCACTGTAGACACCATCTTCAGAGGACAGCTCGTTAGTCTGGTGGTATGCCAAGAGTGCAAGAACATCAAGTACCGATTGGAGCCGTCCCCAGACCTCTCTCTTCCTGTCGCCGACGACAAGCTGAAACCGTACCCTGCAGGGTGGTGCAAAGGAACTTGGCAGGCCACAAAATGGTACTGCGGTGGAGGGAGAGTGTGAGGAGGGCGACGCTGGCAGGGCGGGGACGTCCGAGAACGGTCAGACAGGTGGGGCGGACAGCGCTAACGGGGACTGTGTCCGCACTGAGAAGGAGCCACAGGATGACCCGTCGGTATTGCCGGCAAGACGGGGTGACGGCGGTCAGACTGAGCCGGCTGAGGACGGCGGCCCGGTGGCCGCAGCGGTCGACTGTAGCCGGACTGGCGCTCCACAGAACGGCGAGCCTGCGGCCAGCGGTGGTGGCAGCGGCAGCGTCGTGCCTGAGCCGATTGAAGCAGTCTCCGCAGAGCCTCCCTCCGCTACCGAGTCTACCACGGCTTCAAAACTGACTCCATCTGAGGACGCCGGGCCTACCGCTGCTGATGGCGGACCTACCCCGAGTGACAACTCCGGCGCTGACGGGGACGGGCCGCCGGTACTGACCCAGTCCGAGTGGCTGCACCGGGCTCTGACCACGCTGGCGCCGCGTTACCAGGCGGCCTCCGGCGAGTGTAGCCTGCTGACCTGTCTGAACCAGTACACGGCGCCGGAGCTGCTGGCAGGGAACAACAGGTTAGGCTGCGACAGCTGCACTGAGCTGCGGAACAAACGGCTGCCTCCTCAGAGAAGGGAGTGAAGAGGGACATGGTTTACAGTGACGCCATTAAGCAGCTGCTCATCTACAGCCCGCCGCCGGTACTCACCATCTACCTGAAGAGGTTTGAGTGGTGCAGCTTCAGCCTACGCAAGGTTACCCGGCACGTGCAGTTTGGGGAACAGTTTGATCTGGCGCCCTTCTGCTCATCAATCAGTCAGGATCTGCCCCAGATGCGGCCCCGCCAGAAGCGCGTGCTGTACTCGCTGTTCGGCGTGGTGGAGCACAGTGGCAGGCTCACCAGCGGCCACTACACGGCCTACGTGCGCGTGCGCCGGCGGCACGACAAGATGACTGTTAACTCGGAGCTGCTGACCCGCTGGTTACGGATGCGTTCAGGGTGGCGTGCGAGCGGGCGCGGCAGCGGGCCGAGCAGACCGAGCAGAGCGCTGCACAGGCCTCAGTGACCTCAGAGACAGCCGATAACGCCGGTACTGAGACAGTCGAGCAGGAACAGCCAAAGCCAGAGCCGCAGCCGGCGTCGGAACCGGAGCAGCCAAAACCGGGGTCGGGCAGGTTGGTTCCACGTCAGTGACACACACGTCACAGAAGTGACGCTTGTCAAGGTGCTCAAGACACAGGCCTACATGCTCTTCTACGAGCGGATTGTGTAGGTCGCCGTGGCTGTGTGCGTGTGGACTATATGGCTCGTTTAGTAGATCCTGTAAAGGGGATGAATGTGTTGTGAAATGTGAATGTTGTTATGTAGTGTATCGTGACTTGTAAGACAAATTTGTCCAACTTATTATTACTTGATGTGTCAATGACGTTATATTTAATAAACATAGAAGGTGTTAAAAAATATATATATATTTCACAAGAGTGTAATATAAATATTGCTTCAACGAGCGATTTTGCATTAGTGTTGCTGGAGAACCATTTTCAACTTTCGATTTGGTCGGAGAACCATATTCTATTTTTACCACCCCTGGGCCAGTTGTCATTCAACCGTTCATTCAACGTTCATTCAACCGTTCATTCAACCGTTCATTCAAACGTTCAATCAAACCGTGTCATGCAACTGTTTGTTCCCTGCCTGCCATTTCACCTGGAGTACTTCAAACGGCAGGCCAACGCACTGCAGCCGGCAAACTACCTCTGATGTGTAACTGGCATGGACGTTATGCTCCGATCAATATAACTACCTCTGATGTGTAACTGGCATGGACGTTATGCTGCGATCAATATAACTACCTCTGATGTGTAACTGACATGGACCGATCAATATAACTACCTCTGATGTGTAACTGGCATGGACGTTATGCTCCGATCAATATAACTACCTCTGATGTGTAACTGGCATGGACGTTATGTCCGATCAATATAACTACCTCTGATGTGTAACTGGCATGGACGTTATGCTGCGATCAATATAACTACTCTCTGATGTGTAACTGACATGGACCGATCAATATAACTACCTCTGATGTGTAACTGGCATGGACGTTATGCTGCGATCAATATAACTACCTCTGATGTGTAACTGGCATGGACGTTATGCTCCGATCAATATAACTACCTCTGATGTGTAAACTGCATGGACCGATCAATATAACTACCTCTGATGTCGTTAACTGGCATGGACCGATCAATATAACTACCTCTGATGTGTAACTGCATGGACCGATCAATATAACTACCTCTGATGTGTAACTGGCATGGACCGATCAATATAACTACCTCTGATGTGTAACTGGCATGGACCGATCAATATAACTACCTCTGATGTGCAACTGACATGGACCGATCAATATAACTACCTCTGATGTGTAACTGGCATGGACCGATGCTCCGATCAATATAACTACCTCTGATGTGTAACTGGCATGGACGATATGCTCCGATCAATATAACTACCTCTGATGTGTAACTGGCATGGACCGATCAATATAACTACCTCTGATGTGTAACTGCATGGACCGATCAATATAACTGACTCCTCCTGATGTGTAACTGGCATGGACGTTATGCTCCGATCAATATAACTACCTCTGATGTGTAACTGGCATGGACGTTATGCCTCCGATCAATATAACTACCTCTGATGTGTAACTGGCATGGACGTTCAATATACCCTTTCTGCACCGTTCCGATCAATATAACTACCTCTGATG
>JAXIVJ010020043.1:0-15745 GCA_036785665.1 Chirona hameri | reverse complement strand
GGAGAGCTGGCGAGTCTCAGCTTCCCTCGGTTGAATGTGTCTGGCTTTAGTGGTCGTACTGATGGTGGCTGTGGTGTTGTGGTGGCAGTATATGCTGAAACTCGGAACACGGATTGCTGGTGTCGACAAATGTGTTGACTGTTGGTAGATGTGCACGTCGATGTGAGTTTTATTTTAAGCGACAGCGAAATGTCAAGAACAGAAGTCACATTATCTTCCAACGCGAGTTCTTAAAATAAATTCTGCAAGTTTGATAAATATTTTGTTTGAAAATAGGTTAGGGAAAATGCGACCAGAGTCCAATTTCGCAAAGCAAAAAAGTGTGTAATTACAAAGAATTTATTTGTTATTACAAATAATTTTTACGCCTATTTGTAGTTTGGATTTCACAAAACCCCAGGGCAGTAAATCTCAATTTACTATTTACAAACTAGTTTACAAAGATATTGTTTGTAAAAATGTCTGCAATTGTACATGTTCTATTTCTCAAAGGTTGACGGAAGTGAGGAAATGCTTGCAATTACAAACTTGTAATTCCAGTGGGTCAGGGGTTCTGAATTTCAGAAACTGCATTGATAGTTGACGTTGTTTGACTGTTAAGGTTATTTTCTTGGTGAGGTTGTTACGTTCCCGAGGTTGTTAGGATAATGGTTTAGTTATACATAGGTATAACTGCCAAAAAAGGTATTTCCCGAGAAATTCGAACAGGGATCTCCAGCTTTGAAGTCCAGTCACAACCTTACCGATTGCGCTATGGTGTGAGGGGCGCCTTCGCGCAGAGAAACCGCATGGCGGTAATTGTAGCGGTCAACGATGTCTTGTGCAATGTGCAGTGAACCTTCACCCTTTATGACGTAGGAAATCGGCTAGGTTAGGTGAAAAATGGTCGAGAAATTCAACGATCTTTCTTGAGAGTAGTTCTGTTGTTATGCTCCGCCACCCGGTCAACGGCCAAATTTTGTTTACTCTAATTGCTTACCAAGATGTATTTTTATGATCAGAGTTTGCATTCCGATGAAATGTTAATTAAAAGATAATTCTCCCTATGACTAATTTTATTTTTAATTAAAAAAATAAACCACAATGTAAATATTTGTTAAATCAATTTGTTAACAATCAAATTATTTTTGATTAGCATCAAGTGTAATACAAACGTTCTTGATTTCAAGGTTTCTGCTGTACTAACATTTGTGTTTGCAATTTTCTTTACAATCGGTAATTCAGAGGTGGTGAATGTTTGTGAAATGTCTTTTTGTGAGGTTTGCGATATTTTCTTGCGTTTGTAATCGCAAACATGTGTAATTACTAACTTCTTTGTGAAATTGGCCTGAGATTGATATGACACTTTTTAGCTTTAACATATTTCCACAAATGAGGAAGCTACCAAAGTATCTACCTAATTATGGATTTCATATTCGACGATGAAATAAATACCAAAAATATTGTTTCGCACGGCTTGTCACAAGACCAGTACTATGGCGACGCAATTAATTTCGGCTAAATGTTTCAGCGATAATACTCTTAACCCGCGCACTGCAGGGTTGATTTCCGCCCCCCCCCCCCCCCCCCCCCTCAGGTTTTTCAAAGATAGCGAAAAAACGGCGGCGCGCAGCGCCGCCGGGTTTTGATACACCTGTTAGGACATCAATTGCGCACACTTTGAGAGAAAAAAATATGCTCGGGTCATCTCAGGACAGGTCACCAGACCAGGTCAAGTGACCCCACCACCAAAAATGTTTGCAGTTGTGCCAAAGCCAGAGTTTTTCATCGATCAGGTTGAAACTTACAGGATGTCATGAGGACATCAGTACTTACAATTCGTTTAACTCGGAATTTTGGTATCGGTGACCTAAGGTCAGGTCAATTTCGTAACCTCCCCATAATAAGTCAATGTGGAAATATACAAATGCTTCCTATTTCAAGGATGTGCATGGTACTAGTCCAATTACTTCCGGATCATGTTATTATAGGATATCCTTGATGATCCAAGTGTAAGTTTTGTTCAGTGACCCCTATTGGGTCAATTGAGGTCATGCGAGGTCACCATCATTTTTTTGTTAATAACTCTCGACATAACGAAGATAGAGAAGTAAAACAGACATCAATGTGTTTCTCTCGTCGAGACACGTCTTCCCATATGCAACATGCCCTACTTGGGTCACCACTTGGCCTTGACCTTAGGTAAAATTGTTAAGTTGACTTAACAAGGTCACCATATATATAATTCAATGCGCCTTGACAAGATAAACACAATGGCTTAAACAGTTTTCCGTTATCTTTATTAAGTAAAAAGTTAATAGCAAAAAAACGATTTAACAAAAAAACGGATTTTTTCCCTTTTTGACCTCTGGAGCCTCAAATATTGACCTAAGATCAAATCTGAGGACACCTCAGCGATTATAAATTGCACTGGCTGGCGTTTGCTTTTTTCCGTTTGTTTCTAACTATCATTGTTTCTGAGATATATGGGAATTTCTGGAGCGATGTCCTAAAACAGGAAAAAATGGAAAATTTGACCTTTGATGACCTCTGGTGACCTCAATTTTGACCTAACTTAAAAAACACTGAATTACTTTCGATAGAACATGTATGAAGATATCAAATGCCTTTTTCCGCTTCTCGCTACGTTGCATAGTTTTCGAGATATCAGGGGGGGCGGAAATCAACCCCCCCCCCCCCTGCAGTTCGTGTTCGGCGCAAAGCCCCTGCAGTGCGCGGGTTAAGGCGCGGGCTCAGAGCAAAGATACACTTTTAAAGTGGAGATTCTGCAGTGCCGAACCGCCCGAACTGCACTTCGATTTCATCAGTGGTTAAAGCCGTAGCGTCTCCCACCAATCCACATCCCATTCCCTGGGGTCCTTACCGAAGCCGCAGGATTCAGCAAGGCTTTATTAAATTTAATATCGTGCGTGTGCGTAACTTTATCAGGAGAGCGCCTTAAGCCCGGCGTTTTCTGGACGAAGCGAGAACGCATGGGTCAATGACTGGACAGCGACCAACGCTCGGGATATTTATAAGATTTAAGGCGGCCTGCACAGAAACGGAAAGAGAAAGTGGATGTGATAGTAGAGTGTGGACGTATCTTCAATGATTGCTCACTGCAGTTTCTCTCGAATGTTCTGTTTGATCCCCGGAGATAGGTACGTCGCGCTTAGTTTGGTGACAGACGTGGGAGTAGGTATGTCTTGATACAGCTTTGTCTTTCGCAAATGTAAAATGGTTTCATTTACATCTGCCTATGTGCCCTTGTTCCAACAAGAGTATGTAATCAATGTTAATGTCAACTTTCTTCTTAACCGTTACAGTATGTGGGACCATTTTTTTAAGTTTGTCCTCGCCTATGCGTTCGAAAAAGGCATACATCATAATTTGGCACGCTTTCTTTGATGCTGAGCCTCCGGATGTTAGTCTCCAATAGCAATATATAATCCTTCTTTCCCTCGCATAATGACAATAATTATTTCCTCGCATAATGACAATAATTATTTCCCTCGCATAATGACAATAATTATTTCCCTCGCATAATGACAATATCCATTAGGAAATGACAGAGCTATTGCAAATTTATCCAAACACAATTGGCACACGATTAAACCAACATTCGCTCCTAACCCCCGCAGGAATGTCTGGAGTTCACGGTCAAAGGTAGTCTTACACCAGCTACACTACCAAACAACAGACCCCTGACCGCTCGAGCGGCACTCACGGCAGCTCTGGCACAGCTCATCCCCTTCGACAGCCATCTGACGTGTGACAGTTTGGCAGGCCGCACACGAACAGTCCGTCACCCCTGACGGCCGGCGCCGCACGTGGCCAGAGTGGCGCGCATCAGTCAATAGTGACGCAACAACACGCCTCCCGGTCAGATCTGCACTCTTCAAACAGAATCGCATTCCAAACTTCCCCCTCCCCCCCTGTTTACGTTCGCAACTTGAGCGGATTGCGATGGATTGCATTAGGACTGTGGTGGGAGTTGTAGGAGGTGGATTATTGTGAGATGTTCCGCTAAAGTGTTACGGAATACTGATTGCAATTACATAACTTGCATTGGCTGCCAACGTCTGTGCTTAGTGAAAACCGCAGGCCGATGTGTATGTGTGCGTCCGGCCGGTGAAGGCGGTGGGTCCGGCCGGTGAAGGCGGTGGGTCTGACCGGTGAAGGCGGTGGGTCCGGCCGGTGAAGGCGGTGGGTCCGGCCGGTGAAGGCGGTGGGTCCGGCCGGTGAAGGCGGTGGGTCTGACCGGTGAAGGTGGTGGGTCCGGCCGGTGAAGGCGGTGGGTCCGGCCGGTGAAGGCGGTGGGTCCGGCCGGTGAAGGCGGTGCGTCCGGCTGGTGAAGGTGGTGGGTCTGACCGGTGAAGGCGGTGCGTCCGGCCATTGAAGGCGGTGGGTCTGACCGGTGAAGGCGGTGGGTCTGACCGGTGAAGGCGGTGGGTCTGACCGGTGAAGGCGGTGGGTCCGGCCGGTGAAGGCGGTGGCACACCATGCATATATGCTGTACCACCACACCACACCACCACTGCCTGGCCGCAGCGTGCTGTACCACACCACCACCACCACTGCCTGGCCGCAGCGTGCTGTACCACCACCACCACTGCCTGGCCGCAGCGTGCTGTACCACCACCACCACTGCCTGGCCGCAGCGTGCTGTACCACACCACCACTGCCTGGCCGCAGCGTGCTGTACCACCACCACCACTGCCTGGCCGCAGCGTGCTGTACCACACCACCACCACTGCCTGGCCGCAGCGTGCTGTACCACACCACCACTGCCTGGCCGCAGCGTGCTGTACCACACCACCACTGCCTGGCCGCAGCGTGCTGTACCACACCACCACCACCACTGCCTGGCCGCAGCGTGCTGTACCACACCACCACCACCACTGCCTGGCCGCAGCGTGCTGTACCACCACCACCACTGCCTGGCCGCAGCGTGCTGTACCACCACCACCACTGCCTGGCCGCAGCGTGCTGTACCACCACCACCAACACTGCCTGGCCGCAGCGTGCTGTACCACACCACCACCACTGCCTGGCCGCAGCGTGCTGTACCACACCACCACTGCCTGGCCGCAGCGTGCTGTACCACACCACCACTGCCTGGCCGCAGCGTGCTGTACCACCACCACCACTGCCTGGCCGCAGCGTGCTGTACCACCACCACCACTGCCTGGCCGCAGCGTGCTGTACCACCACCACCACTGCCTGGCCGCAGCGTGCTGTACCACACCACCACCACCACTGCCTGGCCGCAGCGTGCTGTACCACACCACCACTGCCTGGCCGCAGCGTGCTGTACCACACCACCACTGCCTGGCCGCAGCGTGCTGTACCACCACCACCACTGCCTGGCCGCAGCGTGCTGTACCACACCACCACTGCCTGGCCGCAGCGTGCTGTACCACACCACCACTGCCTGGCCGCAGCGTGCTGTACCACACCACCACTGCCTGGCCGCAGCGTGCTGTACCACACCACCACTGCCTGGCCGCAGCGTGCTGTACCACTCCACCACTGCCTGGCCGCAGCGTGCTGTACCACACCACCACTGCCTGGCCGCAGCGTGCTGTACCACCACCACCACTGCCTGGCCGCAGCGTGCTGTACCACACCACCACCACCACTGCCTGGCCGCAGCGTGCTGTACCACACCACCACTGCCTGGCCGCAGCGTGCTGTACCACACCACCACTGCCTGGCCGCAGCGTGCTGTACCACCACCACCACCACTGCCTGGCCGCAGCGTGCTGTACCACACCACCACCACCACTGCCTGGCCGCAGCGTGCTGTACCACACCACCACTGCCTGGCCGCAGCGTGCTGTACCACACCACCACCACCACTGCCTGGCCGCAGCGTGCTGTACCACACCACCACCACCACTGCCTGGCCGCAGCGTGCTGTACCACCACCACCACTGCCTGGCCGCAGCGTGCTGTACCACCACCACCACTGCCTGGCCGCAGCGTGCTGTACCACACCACCACCACCACTGCCTGGCCGCAGCGTGCTGTACCACACCACCACCACCACTGCCTGGCCGCAGCGTGCTGTACCACCACCACCACTGCCTGGCCGCAGCGTGCTGTACCACCACCACCACTGCCTGGCCGCAGCGTGCTGTACCACACCACCACTGCCTGGCCGCAGCGTGCTGTACCACACCACCACCACTGCCTGGCCGCAGCGTGCTGTACCACACCACCACTGCCTGGCCGCAGCGTGCTGTACCACCACCACCACCACCACTGCCTGGCCGCAGCGTGCTGTACCACACCACCACTGCCTGGCCGCAGCGTGCTGTACCACACCACCACTGCCTGGCCGCAGCGTGCTGTACCACCACCACCACTGCCTGGCCGCAGCGTGCTGTACCACCACCACCACTGCCTGGCCGCAGCGTGCTGTACCACACCACCACTGCCTGGCCGCAGCGTGCTGTACCACACCACCACCACCACTGCCTGGCCGCAGCGTGCTGTACCACACCACCACTGCCTGGCCGCAGCGTGCTGTACCACACCACCACCACCACTGCCTGCCGCAGCGTGCTGTACCACACCACCACTGCCTGGCCGCAGCGTGCTGTACCACACCACCACCACCACTGCCTGGCCGCAGCGTGCTGTACCACACCACCACTGCCTGGCCGCAGCGTGCTGTACCACACCACCACTGCCTGGCCGCAGCGTGCTGTACCACCACCACCACCACTGCCTGGCCGCAGCGTGCTGTACCACCACCACCACCACTGCCTGGCCGCAGCGTGCTGTACCACACCACCACCACCACTGCCTGGCCGCAGCGTGCTGTACCACACCACCACTGCCTGGCCGCAGCGTGCTGTACCACACCACCACTGCCTGGCCGCAGCGTGCTGTACCACACCACCACCACCACTGCCTGGCCGCAGCGTGCTGTACCACAACCACCACTGCCTGGCCGCAGCGTGCTGTACCACACCACCACTGCCTGGCCGCAGCGTGCTGTACCACCACCACCACCACTGCCTGGCCGCAGCGTGCTGTACCACCACCACCACCACTGCCTGGCCGCAGCGTGCTGTACCACACCACCACTGCCTGGCCGCAGCGTGCTGTACCACCACCACCACCACTGCCTGGCCGCAGCGTGCTGTACCACACCACCACTGCCTGGCCGCAGCGTGCTGTACCACCACCACCACTGCCTGGCCGCAGCGTGCTGTACCACCACCACCACCACCACTGCCTGGCCGCAGCGTGCTGTACCACACCACCACTGCCTGGCCGCAGCGTGCTGTACCACACCACCACTGCCTGGCCGCAGCGTGCTGTACCACCACCACCACTGCCTGGCCGCAGCGTGCTGTACCACCACCACCACTGCCTGGCCGCAGCGTGCTGTACCACACCACCACTGCCTGGCCGCAGCGTGCTGTACCACACCACCACTGCCTGGCCGCAGCGTGCTGTACCACCACCACCACCACTGCCTGGCCGCAGCGTGCTGTACCACCACCACCACTGCCTGGCCGCAGCGTGCTGTACCACACCACCACCACTGCCTGGCCGCAGCGTGCTGTACCACACCACCACCACCACTGCCTGGCCGCAGCGTGCTGTACCACCACCACCACTGCCTGGCCGCAGCGTGCTGTACCACACCACCACTGCCTGGCCGCAGCGTGCTGTACCACACCACCACTGCCTGGCCGCAGCGTGCTGTACCACCACCACCACCACTGCCTGGCCGCAGCGTGCTGTACCACACCACCACTGCCTGGCCGCAGCGTGCTGTACCACCACCACCACTGCCTGGCCGCAGCGTGCTGTACCACCACCACCACTGCCTGGCCGCAGCGTGCTGTACCACACCACCACTGCCTGGCCGCAGCGTGCTGTACCACACCACCACTGCCTGGCCGCAGCGTGCTGTACCACCACCACCACCACTGCCTGGCCGCAGCGTGCTGTACCACCACCACCACTGCCTGGCCGCAGCGTGCTGTACCACACCACCACTGCCTGGCCGCAGCGTGCTGTACCACACCACCACTGCCTGGCCGCAGCGTGCTGTACCACACCACCACCACTGCCTGGCCGCAGCGTGCTGTACCACACCACCACTGCCTGGCCGCAGCGTGCTGAACCACACCACCACTGCCTGGCCGCAGCGTGCTGTACCACCACCACCACCACTGCCTGGCCGCAGCGTGCTGTACCACCACCACCACCACTGCCTGGCCGCAGCGTGCTTGTAACCACCACCACCACTGCCTGGCCGCAGCGTGCTGTACCACACCACCACTGCCTGGCCGCAGCGTGCTGTACCACACCACCACCACTGCCTGGCCGCAGCGTGCTGTACCACACCACCACTGCCTGGCCGCAGCGTGCTGTACCACCACCACCACCACTGCCTGGCCGCAGCGTGCTGTACCACACCACCACCACCACTGCCTGGCCGCAGCGTGCTGTACCACCACCACCACCACTGCCTGGCCGCAGCGTGCTGTACCACCACCACCACCACTGCCTGGCCGCAGCGTGCTGTACCACCACCACCACTGCCTGGCCGCAGCGTGCTGTACCACACCACCACCACCACTGCCTGGCCGCAGCGTGCTGTACCACCACCACCACTGCCTGGCCGCAGCGTGCTGTACCACACCACCACTGCCTGGCCGCAGCGTGCTGTACCACACCACCACCACCACTGCCTGGCCGCAGCGTGCTGTACCACACCACCACCACCACTGCCTGGCCGCAGCGTGCTGTACCACACCACCACTGCCTGGCCGCAGCGTGCTGTACCACACCACCACCACCACTGCCTGGCCGCAGCGTGCTGTACCACCACCACTGCCTGGCCGCAGCGTGCTGTACCACACCACCACTGCCTGGCCGCAGCGTGCTGTACCACACCACCACTGCCTGGCCGCAGCGTGCTGTACCACACCACCACTGCCTGGCCGCAGCGTGCTGTACCACACCACCACTGCCTGGCCGCAGCGTGCTGTACCACACCACCACTGCCTGGCCGCAGCGTGCTGTACCACCACCACCACTGCCTGGCCGCAGCGTGCTGTACCACACCACCACTGCCTGGCCGCAGCGTGCTGTACCACACCACCACCACCACTGCCTGGCCGCAGCGTGCTGTACCACACCACCACCACCACTGCCTGGCCGCAGCGTGCTGTACCACACCACCACTGCCTGGCCGCAGCGTGCTGTACCACACCACCACTGCCTGGCCGCAGCGTGCTGTACCACCACCACCACCACCACCACTGCCTGGCCGCAGCGTGCTGTACCACACCACCACTGCCTGGCCGCAGCGTGCTGTACCACACCACCACCACCACTGCCTGGCCGCAGCGTGATGTACCACACCACCACCACCACTGCCTGGCCGCAGCGTGCTGTACCACACCACCACCACCACTGCCTGGCCGCAGCGTGCTGTACCACACCACCACTGCCTGGCCGCAGCGTGCTGTACCACACCACCACTGCCTGGCCGCAGCGTGCTGTACCACCACCACCACTGCCTGGCCGCAGCGTGCTGTACCACCACCACCACCACCACTGCCTGGCCGCAGCGTGCTGTACCACACCACCACCACCACTGCCTGGCCGCAGCGTGCTGTACCACCACCACCACTGCCTGGCCGCAGCGTGCTGTACCACCACCACCACCACCACTGCCTGGCCGCAGCGTGCTGTACCACACCACCACCACCACTGCCTGGCCGCAGCGTGCTGTACCACACCACCACTGCCTGGCCGCAGCGTGCTGTACCACACCACCACTGCCTGGCCGCAGCGTGCTGTACCACACCACCACTGCCTGGCCGCAGCGTGCTGTACCACACCACCACTGCCTGGCCGCAGCGTGCTGTACCACCACCACCACCACCACTGCCTGGCCGCAGCGTGCTGTACCACACCACCACTGCCTGGCCGCAGCGTGCTGTACCACCACCACCACTGCCTGGCCGCAGCGACTTTGCTTAGAATTGCGAACGACGTGTTCCAAATCACTCACCGCGTAATGCAACCGGTGAACGATATGAAAGTAGAAGCTGTTAGCTCGGGCCAGTGCCCAGTCGGCTCATCCCGGCCCTCATCAGCGGGCCAATACATCACCCTGCCGCCGAGGACGGAGTGCTGCTGCCCTGCACGTGCACACACCCCTGTGAGATCGTCATAACTCACCGCACAGATAAAGCACCGCCTGCACGAGGTGTTGGCCCCTCGACATCAAAACCTTATTCGTCCGGTGAGCCCGGACGGTCGTATCAGTGATAGCCCATATATGCACGAGGAGGAGTCTTGCCACCTCTTGTCGCTGCCTCGCTGAGGTGGTCAGATGAAGAGTGGCTGCGTATGGCTCGTCCTGTTGCACTGCGGGCAGCGCCTAACGCAGTGCTGAGGGGCCAAAAATAGCACGGAGGCATACATACAGTAGTATACACTTATGCCGGGAGAAAGAAAATTATTGCTCGCTTATACGCGTTTGAGAACCCTCATGCTGCAGTTGATCTCCACTATTCACAATTGTATGTTAATGAGGAGTGAGACACTTTCTTTGCTATCTCTTGGTACTGTGTTTGAGTTTATGGAGGAATGTGAATGCTGAAGGAATTTTGAACAGCTGGAGCTCTTGAAACTGGACAAATTATAAGCAATAAAATGTGATTTTCACGCCACTATCACTTTATCAATACTCGAATGAGCAAGGAATACTGACTAGTAGTTTAATAATTGCTAGTTACACCTACTTCTACTAATTGAGTTCACATTCACAGTTCCATCTCAAGCATTCTAAAGTTGTTGGCTTTGAATAACTTTTTGAACGTTGTTTGTAATCGGTTAGACGACACTGTTACGGTTGAGTGAAATAGTGAAACTTCTCGACTGTTACGATTGAGTGAAATAGTGAAACCTCTCGACTGTTACGGTTGAGTGAAATAGTGAAACCTCTCGACTGTTACGGTTGAGTGAAATAGTGAAACCTCTCGACTGTTACGGTTGAGTGAAATAGTGAAACCTCTCGACTGTTACGGTTGAGTGAAATAGTGAAACCTCTCGACTGTTACGGTTGAGTGAAATAGTGAAACCTCTCGACTGTTACGGTTGAGTGAAATAGTGAAACCTCTCGACTGTTACGGTTGAGTGAAATAGTGAAACCTCTCGACTGTTACGGTTGAGTGAAATAGTGAAACCTCTCGACTGTTACGGTTGAGTGAAATAGTGAAACCTCTCGACTGTTACTGTTGAGTGAAATAGTGAAACCTCTCGACTGTTACGGTTGAGTGAAATAGTGAAACCTCTCGACTGTTACGGTTGAGTGAAATAGTGAAACCTCTCGACTGTTACGGTTGAGTGAAATAGTGAAACCTCTCGACTGTTACGGTTGAGTGAAATAGTGAAACCTCTCGACTGTTACGGTTGAGTGAAATAGTGAAACCTCTCGACTGTTACGGTTGAGTGAAATAGTGAAACCTCTCGACTGTTACGGTTGAGTGAAATAGTGAAACCTCTCGACTGTTACGGTTGAGTGAAATAGTGAAACCTCTCGACTGTTACGGTTGAGTGAAATAGTGAAACGTCTCGTGAGACATTCATCACCCTCCGTGTTTAACGTCGCTGTTGATGACAGAATGATCGTAATAGTCTGGGGAAATAACAGCACAGACTTGCCATGCGAATCTTCGAAATACTTTTAGGTCTTTGCCCGGTGTTTTTGCATTGGCGTGTACTTGATCACTCGATTACATTGGCGTGTGCTAGCACTCGATTTAGCACGTATTTGAGAATAATTGCATGATACTTTGTATTTTAAAATATTTGTTTGCTCTGTGACTTACTTTTTTTGGCATTGTCATGTACAAATATCACTCGATTTAGTATATAAAGAATAATTGCATGACAGTTTGTGCACGACACTTCGCTGTTATAAACCACAACAAAAAGCAAGTGGCTCGGGCCACCATATACAAATGTTCCTTCTGGGTAAGCAGGAACTAGGCGGCTTTGGAAAGCAGTCTCCTTCTATGGGAAGAACAGGAACGAGGACATGCCGGCATACTTGCACGCAGTTTCAATGGTTGTATAATTCACAGCTGTGAAAGAGTGCAATGCGGGAGTGCAATGCGGGAGTGCATCCATGAGTGCAATGCGGGAACCTTCACATAACCTGGATGAGGTGTGCTGATGAGCTAATGGATATTCGGTGCGTATACCTGCCGTTTCCTGGAACTATTAATGTCATGATCTTTGATAATTTAATGTAATGCGCATTGCTCTAAAATATGAGGGCTGCTGCAACTTCTGTATGCCACTGGGCGCAAGGCCTACAGCAGATAATGCTAAATAAACGTGTGAATGACCGGAACAAATATATTATGTTTTGATATCACCATTTTGCACTTTTTGGGACATGTTTCAAAAATAGTAATGCAGTATATTCCTTTCTAATGATGTGTAGCTATGTTGACTGTATATGTAATACGCTGAAAGTTTCCAGAAACCATAGCGAGATACACATAACAAATACTCCTTTTCTTCCTCACTCTCTCGCTTTTTATATCCTTTTTCCTCCCTCTCCCATCCTCTCCTCTCCTTTCCTTCCCTCCTCCCTCTCCCCAGTGTCCAGGGCAGGCCTGGTGCTGGCCGCTGTTTCCCTCTCGGCGGGGTACCGGTCGGGTCGGGTCGGCCCGTGCAGCCGTCCGTGCCCGGCCGGCCACCGCCCAGACGATCTGTCCCCCACCAGGATGGATGACCCCTAATGGTGCCCTGATGGATTGCACGCACCCCTGACGGAGCACCGGTGGGGCGGACCAAACCCACGGCCACAGAGGACCGGGCCATGTCAGGACTCGGCGAGGGAAGTGCTCCGAAATCGGATCGCATGCATTAATGCGGTGATGGGCGGAGCTGAAGCGGGGATCGTGGGACCAGGCGGCGCCAAGAGCAGCAGCTGATGGCTGGATTTCGCTGTAACGTGCTTAAGGCGAGATTGTCAAATGTCGCCGTTAAGCCGTTTCACGGGATTCGGGATTGTTTGTGATTCGGGAGTGATCCTGAAGAGTGTTTGAGTGTCGCGCGGAGGTTTCCATTATCCGCTGATACTTCGATGTGTTGGTTTCATGTGTGGATAACATTGTAGAGCTAACAAATGATGATTGCGGTATGTCGCAACTCCAAAGGATATTTGTCGTCGATTTAGAATTAAAATACACACAAGTCTGTCAAGTTGCACTCTTTGGCACATGAGGTTGCTATGCTGGGTGGAAAATAAGACTAATTTCCTTTGAATCATCACTGGCGATACCTGTCTTCTTGTCTGGCTGATCAGCTATCGTTGAACGTTACCGATACTATCGCATTCTGACCTCAAGCTGGCAGCGATAAACGCTCAAAACTGGGCCATTTTTTATCCCGTCCATTGAGAGAGTACGTGCTTTATTTGCAGACGTGATTTCTCAGTGAGCCATCTTTGTGGACTGACATCACTCACGTTGAATTAGATCGGCCGTGCTTATCACGTGGCTGCCTGTTTTAATTCGGACGCTGTTTGCGTTCCGTTACTAAGCGTCCCAAGTATAGTGGTGTCGCTTCAGAGCGGTAATTACGCGGCTAAAAACCCACTGCCGCTGGTTAGCAGCGAGGCTGTGTAGCCCCGGGAGACCATAGCGCTGCCGAGATAGCCGATAGCTGAGAGCTGAGCGCCGGCCCCGGGCTGATCAGGCTGACGGATTGGAGGTGGACGGGAGCGGTGGTCAGGCTGACCCCGTTCCTGACCTAGTCGGTGGCCAATCATGAGCAGGCTTCTATTGCTAGGGAGAACATCACTACTAAAGCCAGGCCCGGTCACGACGCAGCATGCAATGCAGGCCGACTGCATATCTCCGCCAGTACAGTCGATATGTATCAAGTTAATCAGGAGAGAGATGCATGCGTCATGTCAAAAGAAATCAATAGAAAGGGCGCATGTGAATGAAATGATGGATGGCCACTTAGGCTCCATTGAACTGGCGCCCGTCGGTATCCAAAACATCGGTGTCAGTTATGATGCACCTTTTCTGGGTCCAGCACACACACCCCGTGCTGGTGGAGGATATCACAGACCAAACGGTACGAGCCTGGCACATCTCTGCAGGCGATAGTACACACATCTGTGCGCCTCAGAGCCGGGGTCAACCGAACCGCGGTTAACGTCATCACCGCCGGGCAAATGATGCAAATATGGGCCCCGATCCGCCCCGGCCCTGCCCGTAAATAAACACACCCCTCTTCCGTCCCCCCTCCTAATTGCAAACACTATCACTTAACCGGGCAGCTGTGCAGCGGAGGCCGGCCGCGCCTCAGAGCTCGGCCAGAGTCGGCACACAGAGGGGCCGTTGTCGGGGCGACTGTCGGCGCGCGTGTCGTCAGCATGGGACACTGATGTCACCCCCGGGCCCTGTGGGGCAGGGCGTATGGACACCATGTGCTGCAGGAGAGGCGTCTCAGACGCCCCCCCCCCCCTCCCGAGAACCAGCACCACGGCACACCACCTCCCCCAGGAGACAGCACCTAGTGAGGCTAACGACAGATTGTGGTAGTTCCCTCGCTTTTTTTCAAAGTTAGAGTCAGGGACATGGAACCTGAACCTGCTGGTTATACACAAATTATACATAGAATGGAAGCGATATGGTGCGGAGTTTTCATATTCTTCCACAATGGTATCCAAAGTAAATCGACATTAACGCTTTCTTCAAACTTTGAGCTTGATGACTAAAAAGTGAATGTTTCAAGATGGCGAATATGTCTGGAACGTATATCACGAGACACTGTTTAGGCAAATGTTGTTTTTAATCATGTTCAGCATTTATATACACGCGCCCTTCCCAGAGACTGATTCGTGACGCAGTAGCTGAGCGATTTGCCGAAGGTTGTGACGATACTGAGCCAAGGGTTGTAGCACGAGAGGAGGTGACTCAGCTTATCCCGAGACAGAAGTGAGACTCCGCCCCAGGACCTGATTCTGTAACCGTCGAACATTTGCTTTTTGGTCAGTGTCCTGAATTGCTTGAGGCTATTGCTGGCTTGCTTGTTTTGCTTGTTTTGCAACTGGACGTGTCCCAGCCTCCTTTACGACTAGTGTGGTGAAGCCGATTAAAAAAAAAACGGGTATGGACCCTAATCTGCTAGATAATTATAGGCCCATCTCATTGACGTCTACTCTGTCCAAGCTGCTTGAGCTTCTAGTGTTAACCGAATTGGAGTCCTCTTTCGTTCCGCATGACCTACAGTTTGAGTTTGTTCACCATAGAGGTACAACTGAGGCGTCCTTGTTGGTCAGTGAGACGGTGCAATGGCATCTAAGGAGAGGCTCTCCTGTGTGTGCGGCCAATTTGGACGCTAGGAAATTCTTTGACCGGATTTGGCATGTCGGTCTTTTTGGCACCTCATCGAGCTTCTGAGTGTCAGAACTTGGTGCCTATTGCTGTTGTGGTACCGAGAACTGCTTAGTCAAGTAGCCTTTCGAGGGTTTCAGTCTCGTGACTTCCGAGTGCACAGGGGAACTAGGCAAGGGGCAATTTTGTCGCCAACGCTGGCCAATGATTTCCTCCGTCCTTTATTAGCGGCGCTAGATGACAGCGGCAGAGGGGCAGTCCTCCATGGATGTCATGTTCCGGCGGCCTGTTATGCTGATGATCTGTGGTGCGGTAAGGTTGTGCAAGCTAGATGTATATATCTATCGTGTAACGTC
>JAXIVJ010020042.1:0-15753 GCA_036785665.1 Chirona hameri | reverse complement strand
TCTGTCTCGTCTGTCTTCTCTGTCTCGCTGTCTCGCTGTCTCGCTGTCTCGCTGTCTCGCTGTCTCGCTGTCTCGCTGTCTCGCTGTCTCGCTGTCTCGCTGTCTCGCTGTCTCTCTGTCTCTCTGTCTCTCTGTCTCTATGTCGCTCTGTCGCTCTGTCGCTCTGTCGCTCTGTCGCTCTGTCGCTCTGTCGCTCTGTCGCTCTGTCGCTCTGTCGCTTTGTCGCTCTGTCGCTCTGTCGCTCTGTCGCTCTGTCGCTCTGTCGCTCTGTCGCTCTGTCGCTCTGTCGCTCTGTCGCTCTGTCGCTCTGTCGCTCTGTCGCTCTGTCGCTCTGGCTCTCTGGCTCTCTCTCCCTGCCTAACCAACTGCTTGTGCCGTGCGTTAAAATCGGACATCAGCAACCGGCCACAGCTTGTATCATAACATGAAGGGCATGACCTCCGGCTCCACCTGCTGGCTGCTGCTGGACGTGTCATTGGTGAATTACTATCACGAGGGTGGAGCATAACATTAAGAGCTTCCGCTTACGATGAAGATCAGCAACGGAAGGTACCGGTATTTTAGCGTAAACGGATCCCAGATCAGTAAGGAGGTATCTTAGCTAAAATCCCGAACAACAGGGCCCATGAATCATAACAAATATTGTGTGAGCGATTGTGAAGATAAATAGACAACAAGTTAATTGTTTGGATCGTGTCATTGTATGATTGCATCTATCACCGGTTGGTATCTATCGGGTTTCGGAAGGTTGCAAAACTGATGTTTCCGGTTTTAACACGCGCTCGGCGGGGGGGGGATTGATTTCACACACCCTCCGGTTTTCATGAATAGTGGACAAACAATTGCGTGCAGCGCCGCCAAATTTGTCACCGCTGTTTGCGCATCAATTGCCCACATAGTCTGAAAGTTTTGACCTCGGGTTATCTCAGGTCAGGTCACCATGCCAGGTCACGTGACCTCACCTCCAAACAGTTTGCGGCCATACCACAGCCTCAGTTTTTGCCAATCGGTTTCAAACTTATGGGATTCATGAGGTCATATGTACCTACAATTCGTATATCTCGGAAGTTGTATATCGTTGACCTAAGGTCGGGTCAATTGCATGACCTCCCCATTATAAGTCAATAGGGAGATATTCAAATGCTTCCTATTCCAAGGATACGCATGATAGCAGTCTAATTCCTGCTGGATCATGTTATCATAGGCCATTCTTGATGACCCAGGTGGAATTTTTGTTCAGTGACCCCTATAAGGTCAGCCGAGGTCATCCGAGGTCACCAACACGTTTTGTTGTCAATATCTCTCGACAGAAAGAAAATAGAAATGTGAAACCGGTACCAATACGTTTGTCTCATCGAGACACGTCTCCCAATATGTAACATGACCTACTTGGGGCTCCACTTGACCTTGACCAGAGGTCAAATTTCGAAGTTAACCTAATCTGGTCAACATCAGTATGATTCGACGTACCATGACGAGCAAAAATGCGATTGCGTCAAAATTATTGCCCTATCTTGATTAGCTAAAATGTTATTTGCGAAAAACAGCTTTGCCAATATATAATAGCGTTGTTGACCTTTGATGACCTCTGGAGCATACATTATTGACCTGAGCTAAAATTTGAGGACACTTTTGCGATTTAATGTTTGAAGTGCTGTCGATTGCTTTTTCCGTGTGTTCCTACCTATCATAGTACCCGAGATATTTGGGGGTTTCTTAGTGATGTCCTAAAACTGGGAAATCTTAACTTTGATGACCTCTGGTGACCTCAATATTGACTGGACCTAAACGTATTGACAAACTTTCGATAGAGCTTGCCTCGAGCTATCCATTTTTGCTTTTGCTTGCCGCTATTTTTTGCTTGCCGCTAAGTTGCGTGGTTTTCGAGATCTTAGGGAAGGGAAGGGGGGACTTCCTCATTGATTTCCGCAATCAACTCCCCTTCCCCGGTCGTGCATGGTTGTCGCGAACCTCCGCCGTGCGCGGGACAAGGGACAGGAATTTATTAGAAAATGGACGGAAAGTTTGGCATATTGAATCCAGAAAGTTGGCATATTTGCAGATTTCGTTGGCACATTTGGCGTAAAGTTTCAGATCAGATTTGGCATCTTTGCTCGGCGAAAATCTGGTAACCCTGCTTCGCGATCTGTTTTCAGAGGTGAACTGGACCGCACTGACTGTGTTCTATCGGTCAAATAGTCCTGCAACCAGTGAGCAGAGCATAGAGATCCCGTACCAATTTAGCTTTGTCAGAAGCGAATTGCGGTCGATAGAATCAAATGCCTTGGAGGTCACATGACGTCACACAAGGCCACATGACGTCACACAAGTTAAAAGGTCTGCATCTCTGTTCCGCGTAATGATGGAGATCAGGTCGAGAAGAGCACTTTCCGTAGAATGACATTTTCGATAAGCGTGTTGCGTTGGTGACATAATGCGATTATGACTGAGACTAAGGTAATTGGTGTAATTAGGTATTATGACTGAGATAATTGGTGAGCTGAGCTCCGAAGACCTTTTCAGCTATCTTTGGTACCAGTAAGGCGCCGTAGTTGGCGATGAACGAGCGAGCGCGAAGGAAGTGTATGGGGAATTTCAACTCGATCGGGCAAGTAGTTTCCGAGATACAAAAACGGTGCGCACGTGCGCACGTGCAGAGGCACCCACCTTTGACTTGTGGGAAAGTGGGGGCTGAGAGGTCCCTAGACCCTAACCACACATCACATTTGAACACAATTGGCTCAGTCGTTTCAGAGATATAGAATAGGGGTGTGCACGTGCGCACGTGCAAAGCCACCCCACCCCTGACCTGTGGGAAACTGGCGGATGAGAGGTCCCTAACCACACACCAAATTTGAACACAATCAGCTCAGCCGTTCCTGAGATATAGATATAGGGGGGTGCACGTGCGCACGTGCAGTCACCCTACCCCTGAGTTGTGTGAAAGTGGCGGATGAGGGGTCCCCAACCACACACGAAATGTGCACATAATCTGCCCAGCCGTTGCAGAGTTATTGCGAGAAAATACTTTTTAACACCCCTCACGTGGCACGCGCCACGCGCAGTGGTAGTCACCCACTTGAGTCGCCACTGGTCTCAAACAGGGTAGGTTAGATGGGGCTGCTAAGCAAAGAAGTCCGCTTGTCAATCGGACGTGTGGTTGTAGAGATATGAGCTTCTCAAAAGCGTCGACACGGGCCGCTTATAATAAGATTTTTCCCATATACCACGGAAGGACGAGCGAGCGCTAAACGCTCGCTCGTAATCACATTCAACACACCCACAGGTCTAAAACCAGTAAGGCGCCGTAGATGGCGATGAACGAGCGAGCGCGAAATATATGTATGGTGAATTTCAACCCGACCGGGCACGTAGTTCCTGTGATACAAAAAAGGTGCGCACGTGCGCACGTGCAGATGCACCCCACCCATGACTTGTTGGTTGGCGGCGGCGGAGGGGTCCCTAACCACACACCAAATTTGAACACAATCGGCTCAGCCGTTCCTGAGATATATAATAGGGATGTGCACGTGCGCACGTGCAGGCACACCATCCCTGACTTGTGGGAAACTGGCAGTTGAGAGGTCCCTAACCACACACCAAATTTGAACACACATCGGCTCAGCCATTCCTGAGATATAGAATAGGGGTGAGGACGTGCGCACGTGCAGAGGCACTCCACCCCTGACTTGTGTAAAGGTAATGGCTGAGAGGTCCCTAACCACACACCAAATTAGAACGGAATCGGTTCAGCAGTTCCTGATATATCAAATAGGGGTGTCCACGTGCGCACGTGCAGAAGTTCCCACCCCTGACTTGTGGAAAATTGGCGGCGGAGGAGTCCCTAACCACACACCAAATTTGCACACAATCGGCTCAGCCGTTGCAGAGTTTTTGCGAGAAAACACTTTTCAACACCCCTCACGCGGCACGCGCCACGCGCAGTGATAGTCACGCATATGAGTCGGCACCGGTCTCAAACAGGGTAGGTTGGATGGGGCTGCTCAGCAAAGAAGTCAGCTTGTCAATCGGACGTATGGTTGCAGAAATGAGCTTCTCAAAAGCGTCGCCACGTGTCGGGTCGGGTCGGGCCAAGCCGGGCCGGGCCGGGCCGGGCCGCTCATATTCAGATTGTTCCCATATACCACGGAAAGACGAGCGAGCGCTTCGCGCTCGCTCGTAATTACTTGGTTGTGTCTTTTCCCCCGATTTCCAGATGAGAGATACCGTCGCGTGTTTCCACACTGCTGCACCTCTCCTTTGACTATAGAGTGATGTATAATCATGTTCAGTATGTGGGAGTCAGCCACCGCGAACCACTGTTTGATCATTTGCAGCTGCACGCCGTCACAGCCTGCCCCTCTGGAGCTTTTCATTTTCCCCGGTGCTTGGCTCAGCTCTGGGAGTGTCACCGGCCGGACACTCCTGCAGAGCTGACGAATGTCGAGCTGCATGCAGTGGGCTTACAAAGGAAGAACTGAAATGCCAATGAGACTTATTTCAAGGAACAAATTAGTTAGAGTTGTGTGCTCAATCAATCAAATAAAGTTGTGCGCTCAATCAAAACCAGTAACATGTTTAACCTGATCTGTCTTTCAAGTCTTCGCGCAAAGTATGTTTGTACAACCAAAGACTGTCGGAGTGCTTACCTAATATGAATATATGCTTGCTCTACATCCAACGGTTATTGAGCTACAATTGCTGAGAACAAGAATCTTCAAAAACATTTTGTAGTGGCAATAAGTCGCCATGTCTCATTTGCGAGCTTAGCAACGATATTGCGAAGTTTAGCGATATTCTTGGCAAAATCCACAATCTCGGTGCTCCAAATTAAATTTATTAACTGAATCTCAATTGTACTTTCTCATGCAGTAGACAAATTGTTGACCCAACATTGCTAAGGCAAAGCGAAGATGCGCAAAAACAAGTTATTAGCCGTTTTCACGAAGGATTTTGCGTTTGGGGCGTTTGGGGCGTTTAGGGCGTTTGGGGCGATTGGGACGATTGGGGCGATTGGGGCGTTTTGGGTAAATGGGTCTATAGCTCGTTAGAACACGGCCTTTCCCGGTGATTTTTGGTATCAATCACAACTGTATGAATTAATTTTTTTCCCGGAAATTCCATTTTAATAATAACACCATAGTTTACTTAAAATTAACAATTTCATCTTAAAGTAGCTATGGCGATGCCAGATGGCTGTGGTGGTTTGGGGCGTTTGGTGAGACTCCATCTTGCTCGAATCCTTCATGTGCGGGGTTCGGGAAATGGTCAAATTTTGCAACGACATGGTTTTCAGGAATAATAGCTTATTTCAATGAAAACTAGATGAATTAGCCCATTCATATGTTCAGTCATATTCACCTTTGATAGCAAGGATTAATGATAATTAGCGATTTCGTTTTGATCATTTGTTGTAAGATGACGAGAATGCTGGCTCCGGCTCTGCGCTGGCTCCGCGCAGGCGCCGCCGCCCGGTAACCATGGCGACCATGTAGCTCCGGCGCCAGCCGGCCCGTCACCATGGCGACGGGCCAGCCGGTCGCCTGACGTCACGTTGCGCATGTGCAGAGCCGTGGTCTGCGCCCAGCCATGCCGTCCGTTCGATCTAGAGCAACCATTTTTGAGTTTTCAGTACCAGTAGCTGCAGAAAGCCCGCATGTTTCATGGGTTTATAAGTGTTTTTTTCTGAGGTTCTTTCAGCTTTTTATGAGATTCATCAATTAATCAATTGATCAAATCGAGAACATTTGGTGTGATTCGTTGCTTAAATAAATGAGTAAAGATTGTTCCGGTTTTCAGAAATCAACGAAGTTACCGCTCTAAATTAGACGATCTCAGCGGGACGGAGCGACGATGAATTAAGCCCTGTCTATTTTTTTACATTTGATTGCATTTGTCATCATAATATTATATTTATTTGTCATTAATATCTTCAATTTTGCCCTAACTAAGTGTCAATTGCGTATTTTATTTAATCAAAGCTGATTATCTAGTACACTTGTTAGCCTCTTTCGGGGCGCTTTCGGTATATTTTGTAGAAGGAACTAACGCAACCCCAAATTGCCAGATTTGCTCAAGAATTTGAATATTCAAAGCAAACTAACGAGAAATATTGAATTGTAAGAGCATATACTTGAACATTAATTCATAAAATTGCGATTGATACCAAAAATCACCGGGAAAAGCCGTGTTCTTACGAGCTATAGACCCGTTTACCCCAAACGCCCCAATCGCCCTAAACTCCTCAAACGCCCCAAACGCCCCAAACGCCCCAATCGCCCGAAACGCAAAATCCTTCGTGAAACCGGCTATTGAGAGCATTTCAAGAGTTTAAAATAACTCTGCAGATGCCGTGATACCCTGCAACGTGAACAAGCACATGCCCGTACACGTGCCGCTTTGATTCAAACACCTGACATCAAACACCTGATTCATGAGTTTAATCACGAAAATGTACCAACGCTCGCATAGGCAGAGCGGTGATTTCAGATTCCCAACGGGGTGCCGGCACGCAAGGTGGAATTTTCAGGCCAAGAGTGCTCCGCCATCCAACCCAAGGGAAATAAATGGTTACGTTTCTTACCCAACCCCGATGGTCCTCCACGGGGTTGGGTAACCCCGATGGCGAATAAACCTAGGACTAACCTCTCGTCTTGCAAAGTTGTTTGTCTGTTTTGATCCAATAGCAAGGACCATTTCGATCCAATTTTAATTGGTTGGTTGGTTGGTTTCTCCGTGATAACAGACTGCATTTTGACTGAGACTGATGTGCGAAAGATATGTTTCAAATTTAATACCAGTCGATGACTCAATCAATGTGCTAATGAATAGCGAAAGAGCACTGAGGCTCCAAGCTGCTAACGAACGTGAAAAAGTAGCCAATCAGAGAGCGAGTAGTCAATTAAAGGGTCCTAATTGGTTGTCGACCAGTGTTCGCCACGGGCCCACCAACCCCAACCGGGACGGCCCAAGCCCATGGATACTAAGCCCAGGCCCGGACCAGGCCCGGTCAAATTCATGATATTGAGGCCCCAGGCCCGATCCGGCCCGTTCAGATTCAGCATATCATTATTTTCACAACATTTGCAATCATTATCCTAGCATATTTACTTGTATACTATAAATGTGAAACAATGAACCAACTATGCTAACCAAAAAAACAAAAAGCAACAGCCACAGCAACAGTGTGTTGCTGTGTAAGTGAACTGCTGGTTAAAATAGTTTTAAACTGACCTGAGATTGCGCGCATATTACTTCAAAATTATCAGCCCAGGCCCGTCCAGAGCCCGGCGATTTCCTTAAAGTTGAGGCCCAGCCCAGGACCGGCCCATGGCCCATAGAGCCAGCCCGGCCCGTGGCGAACTCTGTTGTCGACAGCGCCTCGCTAGAGCACAATGGGGCTGGGACCAATTTATAAGGTACTAATATGTTGGGCTCATAAAAACAAGGATAATTTTTCACTATGTAAATTTAAACAAATATGAATGCAAATTATAAATGAACCCAGAAATTATTAAAAACTCAAACAATTAAGCTAATGGTTCTTGTAGTTGTTACGTCACAACCTAGCTAAAATCAGCGGCATTTTCTGCGCGGCGGTGGCAAAACTTTTCTAATGTAAATGCAACGGAGAGTTGTACGATGTAGGAATACGAATCAGAACGTCTGAGGGACGATTCATTTCGAATAGTCAATGTCTTCTGCAGTCAATTGTTTCGTCGTATTCTATTTTTCCTGTATTGTGTAAACATGTCGCGTCATAAACGTAATAGTTCAGAACCTGAGTCGTTTTAAGAAGTAACCGCACGAGCTTGCAGCGCGAGTTGCAGTAATTTCTTAAAATGACGAGGCACAAAGATGTTCATTTCCAGCGATATCCAGCGAGTGCTGTACCTAAGTATTTGACGAATTTCGAGTTATGATTAAATGCATTATTGTTTTTAAAGAAGGATTTGTAAAGATCAATTATTTTGATAAATAATAATGTAGAGGTTGGATGGACGGCGACTCCCGGCGGGGCGACGCCGACCCTGACTAAGACGTCTGGACGAGCGGTGCGGTTTTTAGACGCCGTTGATGTGCTTGGCCTGAAACAGTGGGTGAGCGATCCGACTAGAGGTTCCAATATTTTAGATTTAGCATTTTCTCGTATTGCCCCGATGTATGTGATAGTTCAGGATAGTCATTTTAACACTGATCATAAAGAGCTGTTAGGAACCCTTCGTCTACCATTGACTCGCCCCCCAGTCGTCACGCGCCGCACTGCTTTCAATTATAAACGTGCAGATTTTGAGGGAATGCGCCGTAGTCTCGCCCTGATCCCGTGGTCGGTTTTGGATGATGTGAGTGTTGATGAGGCCGTAGACATGTTCTATGACTTGTTGGACTCCACGATCGCCGATCACATACCGACAGTGGTGTTGCGACGCAGAGTACCGCCTTGGTTCGATCGGACGGTGCGCGCCGCACTTCGACTGAAAGAGGCGGCCTTCCGACGCCTGAAGCGCAATCCTGGGCACGCGAGTGAGACGGACTTTGCTGACCGTAGAAGGGAATTTAAGCACATCGCTAACGCGAAGTATTCTGAATATTTAGTGAAACTTACAGATGATTTTAAGACTAACCCCAAACGATACTGGTCATTTTTAAAGTGTGTTACTAAGAAGGCGTCCGTCTCACCTGTTTTGATCGATTCGAACGGCAGCCATGTGACCGGTGACTACGAACGAGCCACTGTACTTAATGAAGCTTTCGCTTCAAAGTTTACCGATCCGAGAGTGCGAACATTTCCGGACGCTCCAGAATATCATGTACTCGATAGCCTTGATGAATTTACTGTGACTGATAGTGCCGTCCTAAGCGCCCTCAAGTCTGTAGCGCCCAACAAGGCATGCGGCGCTGATAACATCAGCGCAAGGATTATCTCTGAGTGTGCGGATGAGCTCGTTGTGCCGATGACCAAAATTTGTAACCTTTCTGTGAGAGGTGGTGTATTTCCGGAGAGGTGGAAGCAGGCGAACATTATCCCGTTGTTCAAGAAGGGTGACAAAAAAGTACCGGGTAATTACCGGTCAGTGTCCCTGCTCCCCCTCTTTGGAAAGATCCTCGAACGCGTCGTATATGACCAGTTATCTAATCATGTAACACCGGTTTCATGTGAGCAGCAGCATGGCTTCATTCCAAAACGCTCATGTATCTCGAATCTTGCGGTGTACTTGCACTCTGCGTGGGGGTCCATATCTGGCGGGTACCAGACGGACGCTATTTATACTGACTACTCGGCCGCCTTTCAAAGTGTCAATCATGCGCTTGTTGTTCACAAACTCATAAATTCTTACAATTTGCAAGGAAATGCTAAAAAATGGTTCGTCTCGTACCTGTCGGGTAGGCGTCAGAGGGTCGTCGTCAATGGGAAGACATCCGAGTGGAAACCGGTCCTCTCAGGTGTTCCGGAAGGGTCCATTCTGGCCCCTTTGGTCTTCTCGTTGTTTATAAACGATTTGCCATCCGTTATCAACTCCGGCTGTCTGCTTTACGCAGACGACGTTAAACTTTATCGCAAAATTGAGTCCCCTGCTGACGGACTTCGGCTTCAGGAGGACCTGGACCGGCTGATTGCCTGGTCTGTCAGCTGGGGACTCACCCTAAATCCCAGTAAGTGCAAGTCGTTTACGATGACCCTCAGACGCGCACCTGTCCAGACAGATTACTTCATTGATAACACAGAGTTAGAGCGAGTGTCACAGATCCGTGATCTGGGAGTCATGATAGATTCAAAGCTGACCTTTGCGGCCCATGTGAACTGTACGGTACGCAAGGGCAACCGAGCACTTGGGCTCTTGATTCGGTCGTTCCAACATGCGGGACGAGATAAATTTAGGCAAAGTGCCCTTATGGCTGCTTACTATGCCAATGTGCGCTCAGTTTTAGAGTACGGCAGCGTAATCTGGACAGGTGCGGCCAAGGCCCACACTGAGCGGGTCGATCGGGTACAGCACAAATTCATCATGTGGCTTCAAGCACACCATCATGCTGGCTTTTCTTCTCTTTCGTACCGAGATCTTTTGCAATATTTCAAAGTCACCTCTCTGGCTTCTCGGAGAATCCAGCATGATATTCTGTTTGCTCGCAGCGTCTTTGACAACAGACTGGACTCAGGAACTCTCTTGTTCAATTTGCCTTTGAGAGTGCCTGCCCGATCGACCCGCTCGCGAACCCTGCTCGCGGTGCCCCATGCACGAGTGAGCACTGTACAAAGTGGACTGTTTGTCAGGATTCTGAAAATAGTTAACACCTTCTTAAATAGTGATATTGTGGATGCAGATATGTTCGGAGGCAACTTTTACAGTTTTAAAAACAGTGTCCTCAAGTATGTGGCGTCGCTTTAAACTTATACGATTGCTGGTGCTTTTTGTATTTATTTATACATTTATGATGTGTTTATGTTTTACTATGTATTTAGTAGTTTACCATCGTGTTTTATCTCTCACGACTTCGCCTGTTATTGGAGTCTTGCTCTGTTGGCGATCAATAAAATAAATAAATAAATAAATAAATAAGTAGAATATCGAGTTAGAAATTGAACTGAAATAGACTCATCAAGAGTAAGACATAGGAGTACATAATCAAAAACAATGATGGAGGTTTGGCTGGTCCGACTAAAGGAGCATTGTGAGGATATTGGCAAGGAGACTAACTCTTCCAAGAAATGAGGAAGTCGGTACAATGACGCGATATGGTCTTCCCACATGGAAGCAAAGAAACACGAACGGCCATAGCACACACCCCTGCTGAGTGCCGAGACGCAAGAAGTGCTAAACATCAGCGGATGCAACTCTGTTACTGTTATTAACAAGTGCTAATACGGTCAGGTGAAATGTGCTGTAATTTTTTTCTTTATTTGTTAAATAAAGTTGTTCATTAAATGTATGTTTTAACAAGTGGTTGCATGAGTGATGTGAAAGTGGCGGCTGAGGGATTCCTAATCACACACGAAATTTGCACATAATTTGCCCAGCCGTTGCGGAGTTATTGCGAGAAAATACTTTTCAACACCCCTCACGCGGCACGCGCCACGCGCAGTGGTAGTCACCCACATGAGTCGGCACTGGTCTCAAACAGGGTAGGTTATATGGGGCTGCTAAGCAAAGAAGTCCGCATATCAATCGGACGTGCGGTTGCAGAGATATGAGCTTCTCAAAAGCGTCGCCACGGGTCGGGCCGGGCCGCTCATAATCAGATTTTTCCCATACACCACGGAAGGACGAGCGAAAAAAATACGCTGAAATTTGTATGCAAAAAAAACTAATTGCTGTCCCCAACCCCATTCCACCACAGTCTGTGAACAATTCAACCTTAATTGTCTGATGCTAACGATAGGCTTTCCATTCTTTTGCTAATGAAAATGTCCAAATTAAGCGAATTAAGGAAACCAGCGTGAAACTACCTTTGGTGCCACCGTATATGGGACAGAAGTCGTTCTTTATAATCGGTAAGGAAATATTTAAGAAAGACAGAATACAAAAGGTTGTCTTCATAAGGGAAGTCGAAAAATTAATCTTATGAATCACGTGATTTAATGACAAGCATATGGCACATGCCGATGATGATGATCAAGGGATATAGTAAAGCCGAAATATGTTTATATTCTTAAGATACTTCCACTGCAGTCGATGCAAAGATGGTTAAAAAAAAAATATTGGAAAAGTGGTACTGAAGAATCACGAGGACCCTCACAATGTAAAAATGGTGTTACAGTGTTGCAAAGCATTTATGTATCAGTGTTACATCAATGCTTTGCGTTCAAGTTTTTCTAAGTCCATTCGCAGTGGAGGATATGTCAGATTTTGAACAATAATTATCGTGTGGTTTGGCAAATCGTTAGAGCGCTTCGTGTCCCAGAAGAGCTGAAATAATATCACTGCAGTCAACATCAGCTTAAAGCAGCGAATCTAGACATACTGCTCATAGTTTGGCTTGGAACCGGAACCCTGTAGACGTAAAGCGACTCGTAAATAGTGCCCAGAAATAGCCCAACCAATGTCGTTCTAGACGATATTCATTTAATACGTACCACCTACGGAATCCCAGTCTATTACATTCTCCGTTACAGTTTGCGATTAGGCGGAGGAGGAATGGCATGTCTCACATGTTCGCATACTTATTTCCCAAAGATTCTCGCTGTCGCGTTTTCCCAAAGTTGTCCTTCCTTGTAAGAAGTATTTAAACTTACTGGAATTCAGCTTCGCGTCTGTTGCGTAGGGAGGACACCCTCTTATCTACGAGTCTCTTAGATAAGAGGAAATACGGAGTCGAGGAGGAAAAATAAGAGGCGAGGCAACTGCGGCTTCAAGAGAGAAATGATAAACTTCGGAGAGTTCTCGACACTGACAACATCTTGCAGGCATTGAAAGGGTTGTGTCATCAAAGATTAAAGGATCACACTGGCTGATGGCACCAAAAATAACATACACACAGGGGCGCAGCCAGACCTTCGGCAAGGGAGGGGCATGGCATCCCCAGAGGGCCCCCTCGGCCAAAGGGCCCCCCCCCCCAAAAAAAAAAACGCGAATTGGTATCTCATCGGATTTATGCCTCTATATTTTGCGGGGTCCTAAATTATCGCAAAAAAAAATGTCGGACAGACCCATGTTGAACAGACCCCATGCGTAGATTGACTGATAAGTACGTAGTCTGATACAAAATAATGTGCGGCAACTGACTCCCTTTGGCACCATGTGAAGTATTAACACGCGCACCGACGTGGGGTGCGGATATCCGCCCATCAGAGGTTTTCGTAAATATTGGGAAAACGGCGGTGTGTAGCGCCACCAAACTTAGCATAGTTCTTTGGGCATCAATTATCCACATTTTGTGTAATTTTGTATCTCGAGTCATCTCAGGTCAGGTCATCAGGTCCTGTTAAGTGAACCTACCTCCAAACAAGTTTTTGAAAATTAAGTGGCCCCACCTCCAAGCAAGTTTTTGAAAGTCGTGCCAAAGCCCTGTGCAGTGATTGACCGAGCGGTTTCAAACTCACAGGACTTAATAAGGTCATAAGTACCTACAATTCGTTTATCTTCGATTTATAATATCGGTGACCTAAGGTCAGATCCAGGGGCGCAGACAGACCTTCGTCAGGGGGGGGGGGGGCACAGCATCCCGAGGAGCCCCCTCGATCAAAACTACACCCCACCCCCCCCCCCCCCAAAAAAAAATGGCGCAAAATGGTATATCCTCGGAATTGGGCCACTATATTTTGCCGGGCCCCCAAATAGTCGCAACAAAAAACGTCGGACAGGCCCATGTCGAACAGAACCTATGCGTAGATTGACTGATAAGTTCTTAGTCTGATCCAAAAAAAATGCGGCAACTGATCCCTGTTGGCACCATGATGTGAAGTATTAACACGCGCACCGATTTGTGGGGCGGATATCCGTCCCCTGAGGTTTTCGTAAATATTGGGAAAACGTCAACACGCAGCGCCGCCAAACATGGCGTAACTCTTTGGGGAACAATCACCCAAATTGTGTGCCATTTTTGATCTCGATTTATCTCAGGTCAGGTCAACAAGTCACGTTAAGTGATCCCACCTCCAAGCAAGTTTTTGAAAGTTTGTGGTCGTGCCAAAGTGATCGACCGAGCGGTTTGAAACTCATAGGATTAATTTAGGCCATAGCCCATAAGTACCTACAATTCGTATATCTCGAATTGGTAATATCGGTGACCGAAGGTCAATTCGATTTGATAAACTTCCATTATAAGTAAATGAAGAAAATAAAAACACGTAGAAATCCACAGAAAATGCTTAAATTTGACCAGTTTTCACCAGGTGCCTACACCATTCTTGTGCCAAATGCAAAGATCCAAGTCACATTTTTGTTATGTGACCTCTACGAGGTCAACTCAGGTGACCCAAGAGGTACGTGTTTTTTATTCAATAACTCTTTGCCAAATGAAGGTATATTAATGGAGTTATCAACAATGTGCTTCGCTCGTCGAGACACGTTGATTGATGTAAAATTTGATCTTGATCTAAACTTGAACTGAGCACAGGACAGGTCAATTTTCGAATATGACCTAACTAGGTCATGATCATCCGATACACCATTCGATGTGTCTCGACAGAGAAACACAATGGTGACAACTGTAAGTATCACTCTATCATGCGTATCTCAAAAGATATTCCCTAAAATCAATTCCGCTATTTTGAGAATGTTTCACGTTCGATGGCCTTCCCTGAGCTAGCTATTAACCCGAGATCAAATCTGATGAAGCCTGAGTGACAACAAATTGAATTATCTTTCGCACTGGCGGATCCAGCCTCTGTCCGTGGGGCATCTTTTTGTGGCAAGAAGGTATCCCCATTTTTCCCCGCAGATTTGGGCCGGTCGCCTTACTTTGGTATTCGAGCTAAGAAATTCACTTTTCAAATTCACAACAAACAAAAAAAAATCTCCGAAAAAAGTTTTTCCTATTTTGGACGGTCAAAAACACAAAATGTCGAATATTCGAGATAACCATTTTGAAGAAAATGTCATTTATTTTCTTTTGACATTTTATTTGCAATTTGCTTCAAAATTATATTTTCTACGATTGTTCAAACATTTATCGTTTTTCCGCCAAAAATGGCATGACATGGCGTTATTAAAACGTCATTATTTCACACAATACTGCATCAATTTAATTGGAGTTTGGGTGAGAAGGCGTATAATCGATGCAGCAAAATGTACTGAAAGTTTGACATTGATATCTATCATAATTTTGAAATTATTGAGAAAATCCGGGAGGGGGGCTGATTCTGCCCCCCCCCCCCCCCCCCCCCCCCCCCCCCTCCCAGCGGGGTGCGGGTTAAGTGTCACCGGGGCTGCTTGAATTGCATCAGGTGCGCTGTTTTGTCTATCATTGAAAGAAAAGGATACATACAAACTTCAAATTCAATCACTCAAGAGAAGAAAAAAAATCGGTTTTCATGAAGTTTTCTCCTAACATCATTGCTTTTCATGTTCAGTGCAGGGAACGTGCGGGGGGGGGCATACTTGTATTGAATGCCCCTCTAAGATTCCTGTGGAAGGGGGGGGGGGTATTTATCTCTGATGCCTCCTGGATCCGCCAGTGCCAGCAATAACCGCAAAGGAGAGCCTCTGCCAGACACTTACCTAATATAATTCATTTTCCCATTTTCCAAATTTGTATAAGTAATTGCGAAAGTTGTGTCATGCCGCGAAGCGGCGTGAAATTTTCCGGTTGGGGCTGCTTGAATGGTATCAGGTGCGCTGTTTTCTCTTTCATTAAAAAAGGGAGACATACAAACTTCAAATTCAATCACTCGAGAAAAATACTTCCGTTTTCATGAAGTTTTCTCATAGAATCATTGTTTTTCACGTTCAGTGCAGGGAACGCGCGGGGGGGCATACTTGTATTGAATGCCCCTCTCAGATTCCTGTGGAGGGGGGGGGGGGCATTTATCGCAGATGCCCCTTGGACCCGCCAGTACCAGCAGTACCAGTACCAGCAGACCCGCCAGTGCCAGCAATTACCGCAAAGCCAGACCAGACAATTATCGCCAAGCCTCTGCCAGGCACTTACCTAATGGAATTAATTTTCCCATTTTCCAAATTTGCATAAGCTATTGCGAAAGTTGTGTCATGCCGCGAAGCGGCGCGAAATTTTTCGGTTTTTGACTGGATAGTTGGATTTTGACTGCTGCAAAGACGATTTTACGATAAATTGGGAACGCGCGGGGGGGGGGGG
>JAXIVJ010020041.1:0-15758 GCA_036785665.1 Chirona hameri | reverse complement strand
ATATGTTTCTGAGTCAGAGTATTGTACACCCACGATGTCTTTTACACCCACTATGAGTTTTCGATGCCGTGCTGCTAACCGATTGGCAATATTGATCGAGTGGCGAGACTGAGAAGTTCCTAAAAGGATATACATTTAGGCAAACTGTTCTTGTCCTGACATTTAAACATGGACCATTTAACCCTCGCCCTACGGGGGGCTGACAGAGGCCCCCCTGAGGTTTTTTCTTGAATAACTTTTTACACATGCAGGCCATCTTGCTGAAATTTGTGGCAGCTGAGTTTACAACAATGATACGCATGCTGTAAAAATTTAATTGAAATTGGTTAAGTAGTTTGGGAGATAATCATGTTTTAATGACGTCATGTTGGTGGAAAAACGATAAATATTTGAAAAATGGTAGAAAACAGAGTTTTAAAGGAATTTGCTAACGCAACTCACCAAAGATACAAAATGGCATTCTCTTTAAAATGGCAATCTCGGATTTTCAAAAATTTGGGTTTTTGACCCCTAAAATTAAAAAAAAACTGATCTGTTTGTAAAAATCCTCACAAAATCAAAATTTTCAAAGATGTTAGAAAAACCGGAATATACGTAAGAGAACTGAGTATGAAAAATACCCATACCAAATTTCAAAGCTTTATCTTCATTTTTGACTGAGTGATGGCTCCCTAAGTGTAAGAAGCTGATGACGTCATTTTTTTATAACTTTTTTTAACCTTTTTTGACAAGATACGAACAAATCATTACCTTTTCTGTATTTCTGAGCCAAAGCTGGTCCAGAAACATGCCTTTTTATTTGCATTTGTAAATGTATAATTTTGGGGTTTTCTGAGGAGCAAAATCGCTGTTCTGGACGTGGTAAATCCGAGGTCATTTACTTGACCTGGAAGGTCATTCGTTGACCTGAAACCTAAAAATCACATACTGTTAGATTCCTCTCATGACAGGCAACATGCTGGGTCTTACCGCATTGCTCTAAGTTGCTTGGTTTGGAAGTTAACCCGCGCGGCGCTGGGGGGTAAATTTCCCCCCTTCTCGGATTTTCTCCATAACTTGAAAACTATGATAGATATCGAAAGACAACTTGCGATACCTGATGGTGCATCAATTCTACATCTTGTGTAACAATTTGGTTGAAATACGTGAGAATTTTGAGGAGATAATGACGTTTTAGTGACGTCATGTCATGTCATTTTTGGTGAAAAAACGTTAAATGTTTGAAAAATCGTAGAAAATAGCGTGTTGATGCAAATCGCAAATAAAAGGCGTTAAAAGAAAGGAAATAACATTGTATTTAAAATGGCTATCTCGGATGTTAAAAATTTTGGGGTTTTGACCCCCAAAAATGCAAAAAAACTTATTTTTGGGGAAGAATTTCCACAAAAGTTTTTTGTTTGAAGATTTTCAAAAAACCGGACGATATATTATAGAACCGAGTATGAACGATGTTCAAACCAAATTTCAAAGCAATTCCTATATTTTTGACTGACTTATGGCTCTCTAAGAATAAGTAACTCATGACGTCATTTTTTTAATTGAGTTTTTTGGGGGGGCTTTTACTGACCAGATGCAGACAAATAAATGCCACCACTGTATTTCGAAGACACAACTAGTCTAAAAACATGCAATGTTTATTTAGATTAATCAATTTCAAATTTTGACCTTATTGTTACCTGACCTTGACCTGAGGGCGATTATATGGTGTCAGGCTGTGAAAATGGCTGCTTCTATCGAATTATACGTGTAAAATAACCCATACAACATGTGTCGCATGGCTTTCGTAGACCTGTGAACTTTTGTGACATGACCTTGACCTTTGCTTAAAATTTCACTTTTACTTATGCGGGAGATGCATTATACATTTGGGAGCACTTTGTGAGATAATAGTTGCAATACAAGGCTTTGGATGGAAAGTATAGCCCAAAAACCCAAATACTTAAATTTTGACACTTGACCTGACCGTGACCTGACATGTGACCTTATGTTAATAATTTCGGGTATGCTTTAGATTCTACTCACTGAGAGCTTTCGATCGCCGCCTTGCGCGTCTCGCTGCGGTTATTGGTTCGGAAGATACGAGGGGGGGGGGGTAAAATTTACCCCCCAGCACCGGACGTTCGGATGGAGACCCCAGCGCCGCGCGGGTTAACAGGGGACCTGTCAGGCCCCCCCCCCCCCCCGTAGGGCGAAGGTGAAAAAAGCTCCCGTAGGGCGAGGGTTAAACAGTAGATCCGTACTTAATTGAGAAAGTGAGATCAAAGCCATTGCAGTTATTGTTGCTATATTGAGCTGTGCGAAATCTACCAGTTTCCGCTATTTCATGCGCGTGGCAACAAGCCTTCTTTCGTGAACCGGCCATCCAGCTATTTAATGCAGCATGCTAAATATAGACGGCAGGTTCATCTGCCAATCACCTGCTTATATATGTCCCGGTCCAGTGAGGCCAGTGGAGCCACGCGTCCACGTGATACTCACGTGGTTTCCTCGTGCTGGGGCCGTGTCTCGATGACTCCTCACTTTTGAATTCAGCGAGGTCGCCGAGGACTCGGCCGCTTCGAGAGCCCAGGCCACCGTCCCACCACCATGGTGACACCGGCGTGGCGTTTTCCTCACTGAAACGAAGCGGAGAGGTTGTGTGACCTACGGTTTTTGGAGAGTCACCGAACTGGTGAGGCGGTGGGAGCCGCAGACCCCATTCATCACTCGGACATCGGAATAGGACATGAGCGAGCGGCGCCTGCTGCGTCCTGTCTCGGCAGCCGCATCCATTCACTGTTCGATCTGTTGAAGACATACGACCGAATGGTTTCATAACCGCCGCCTGCTGCTTTCAGGCTCTTCGGTGGCAGCGGTGAGCAGAGATGATGAGCGATTTCGGATAACGGTGTGTATGCCCTTAGGCCACCGTCGGACCACTTTATTCGCAGAAAGCGCCTGCTCGATGGCATGAAGATTATGGTTTCCTTCAGGGACGAACACTCGGCGCGGTGGCCTCCGCCAAACTTCTCGAAGCCGGCGGCGTCGATCGGCGGAGGCGCCGTGAACTGAAGTGAACATAAGCTTCCCGTACCGTTCCCGTAAACAGAGATTGATGATGTGATAATGTATCGGCGTAACACATCTTGTGGAATAAATTCGCCATAGTAGTCCGCGAAGGTCAGCGAGTAGTAGGATTTCCCCATGGCGGGAAGATTGAACCGTGATGAGCGTGTTTCCAACTGCCTGATTCGTCTACATTATGCTTATTTGGGAAGCAGTCAAACATTCGGTGTTTTGCTCTCAAAGATAATAACATTTTAAACCGCATAATGGGCAGAACTCCCTGACCCTATCATAATGGGCAGTAACTCCCTGACTCTATCATAATGGGCAGAACTCCCTGACCCTATCATAATGGGCAGTAACTCCTTAACCCTATCATAATGGGCAGAACTCCCTGACCCTATCATAATGGGCAGAACTCCCTGACCCTATCATAATGGGCAGTAACTCCCTGACCCTATCATAATGGGCAGAACTCCCTGACCCTATCATAATGGGCAGTAACTCCCTGACCCTATCATAATGGGCAGAACTCCCTGACCCTATCATAATGGGCAGAACTCCCTGACCCTATCATAATGGGCAGTAACTCCCTGACCCTATCAATTACACAATATTCCCTCGCTGGTGAAGCAAAAATTAAACACGATAATTACTGTTTTGAAGGTATGTGGCCTCGACTCGAAGTAATATTGAAAGTCAAATTTGAACATTTGATCGATCATTTTACTTGTTTGAAATAAAGTCGTTTTGGAAGGACTTGCAACACAAGTGAGATGTGTACCTATATTTTATTTCCCGGCTGCCGGTTCCAATGACGATGAACAACAGCTTTCATAATAATAAGTGTTGTTTATTGACCTTCTACAGGCTTCTATTGATTGACCTTCTACAAGCTTCTATAGGTTGTATTGACCCCAACTTCACGGCATGTGCCTGCCAGTGATGTAGGTACAGAGGCCAGTGCATGAGGCCAGTGATGTAGGTGCAGCAGCAGCCCGGGCTCTGCTGAGCTCTGACTGAACAACCATCGTGTCGTTGTTACAGGACACCAGCGTTCAGCTGCCGATAGGCGATGATATGCCCATGGTGGAGGACGACCCGTGGGCACTGCCCGACCTGCAGCCAACCGGCAAGCCCTGGGCAGGTGAGTAGCGCGATGGGTCAGAGGTCAGGTCTGGGTCAGGTCAGGTAAGTTCGGGTCACTGGAGACCACTGACCAGTGAGATTTACGGAGATTTACGTAAAGGAGGACAAAGTTAGAGCTGCTTTAGACGTAGATGTTTTTTTTCCGTTGTTCCGTTCATATTTACTTGAATATGAAAATGCTATAACTGCTCAGCTGGGAAGCACTTGTTACAAAAGTCCAAATATAACGTGACAGCACACATCAATACACAAAAGATAGCATGACATAGCATGTAATCGGCAGATATGACGACGAGCGAGAAGGTGCAGCGAGTGGTGATCAACATCCTCAAGTTCATCACCCTGCTGGCGTTGCTGTACCTCTTCATCTGCTCCCTGGACTTCCTCTCACAGGCGTTCCGACTGGTTGGCGGACGGACAGCCAGTAAGTGGCACATACACATAGGCGTAGGAACAGGGGGGGGGGGGCATGCCCCCCATTTTTCGGCCAAATTTTGGGCTATAATATTTTATTTCGCTTGGAGAAAACAAATGGTGGCAGAAAATGCACCAAGACGAGAAGAGCCCAAATATCCAAAGAAATCTTCCACATGGGGTTGGGTTTCTCTCAAGACGAGATCAAGTTTCACTGCCCATCCACAGCCCCCCCCCCCCCCCTCCCCCCACACACACACTTTTCGTGATGTTCCTACATCCCCGAGTGCTTTCCAGCGAGACAGGGTGCTGTATCTCTATGCTGTATATATTGATCTGGATATGTGTCTGTATACGTCCATCGGTCACGGTGGATTCGATGAACCGGAAAGTGAAAGTGGTGCTGGAAATGCCAGGCAACTTTTTGATATCTATATGTTGATTAACCCTCGCCCTACAGGGGAGGGGCCTGACAGGCCCCCTGAGGGTTTTCTTGAATATCTGTTTACACATGCAGTGCATCTTGCTGAAATGTTTGGTAGCTGAGTTTACAACAATGATACGTAGGCTGTAAAAATTTAATTGAAATTGGTTGATTAGCTTGTGAGATAATCATGTTTTGATGACGTCATGTTGGTAAAAAATGAGATTTTTTCTGAAAAATCGTAGAAAACAGAGTTTTAAAGCAAATTGCAAACGCAATTCACCAAAGATACAAAATGGCATTCTCTTTAAAATGGCAATGTCGGATGTTCAAAATTTTGGGTTTTTGACCCCTACAATAAAAAAAAATGACAATACCCATACCAAATTTCAAAGCAATATCTTCATTTTTGACTGAGTGATGGCTCTCTAAGTGTAAGAAACTGATGACGTCATTTTTTTTAATAACTTTTTTTATTTTTTTTTGTGACAAGATACGAACAAATAATTACCTTTTTTGAATTTCTGAGCCAAAACTGGTCTAGAAACATGCTTTTGTATTTACATTTATCAATTTCTAATTTTGAGGTTTTCTGAAGAGCAAAATCGCTGTTCTGGACGTGGTAAATCCGAGGTCATTCACTTGACCTGGAAGGTCACCCGTTGAGCTGAAACCTAAAATTCGCATACTGTTAGATTCCTCTCATGACAGGCAACATGCTGGTTCTTACCGCAGTGCTCTAAGTTTCTTGGTTTGGAAGTTAACAGGGGGGCCTGTCATGCCCCCCCCCCCCCCCCGTAGGGCGAAGGTGAAAAAAGCTCCCGTAGGGCGAGGGTTAAAACGGCCGGCTCCCAAGTAATAAATCAAAAGCGTTATTCAATGAATTCATACAATTTATTATTTTTCTAAGGAAATATATCGAATTTCGATTAAACTACCTCATAGATTAGAATCGAATAGCTCGGCACCACATAAATCTCATTTGTCGGCAAATACTACATGGGAAGTAGTCGAGGGGTGTGGTTTCCTATCTCTTTGTGGGTGCCAGGGCACCCACAAAGCTGAAATGGGGCCCCACATATATATCTTTCGGCACCCACAATCAAGAACATGTTTCAAAATGCATAATAATGAAACACTTTTTGAAGATCAGGATTTCGCTGATCGTCAGATGCTACAACTTTCCAGAGAGGCACTTCAATGATTGGGCAGTAGATTGCTATGCCAAGCATCAGTTTAAAATCTTCCCAGCCGTTATGACCGCACTTTTCCTAGCGCAGAATAAACTTTGTCATGGCATTAGCTGTCCAGAAACTGAGTATTTATTGATTAAAACCTTGTTTTATTTCATGCTGGAAGTTGTCCGATGCACATGTACCCGTGCGTTTACTTCAACGTCCATATACTTTTCCAAATAAGTCTATTAAAATTGTGTAAGCCGAAGGTGTGTCTGGATCGATGTGTGTCTGGATCGATGTGTGTCTGGATCGATGTGTGTCTGGATCGATGTGTGTCTGGATCGATGTGTGTCTGGATCGATGTGTGTCTGGATCGATGTGTGTCTGGATCGATGTGTGTCTGGATCGATGTGTGTCTGGATCGATGGAAGTTGATCTAGTTTGCATAAACAGACGCTTTTATTTTGTGATTTGCGCGCAAAGTGATTTCTGGCGGCGTCCTCATAGAGGTCGCTGCCAGACCGAAACGAAACAGGCCCTTCGTCTTTGAAGAACGGTCTTCGTATTTTGGAATATATGTTCTGGGGAGATATGTACTATGAACCCAAAGCAATATTTCGTCCGGACTGAAAGACGAACGAGGACATTTTTAATTTAATAATGATTGACACTACGTAATCGGGACGGACACATAAATTACATGTGAAAATTGTAACCGATAAACGGCAAACTAAAAAAAAACGCATCGACATGCGACAAAAAGACATTACAAGTTATCTTAATACTTAGTGTAGACGATTGTAGCTGTTTCAATTTTCCAGTTGATCAATGTGTTGAGCAATTAACCGAAAGAAGTAAACGTATGGGAAGGTGGGGGAATTTGAACCACTGGGGTAATTTGAACCACCACCATTCTGGTCAAATCCAGAGCTACGATCCATCTCAAATCGCGATATCTACAATGCTCAACACAAACGACGGCCGCATGCATATGTTGTTGAAATGTTGTTTTGCACGGAACTGATCTAAAATGTGAATTCAACAATCCGTCAGTTTTTGGAGAATTATGACGATGACTTTGATCATCTTCACCATTGGTCGTAAGAAGAAATGGTTACTCTGACATCACCAGGTGTCAATGTCGCGACAATTGGAACATCGTTGACAGGACGTATTAAAGGAAATAGTTCACCTTCAACATTAGTTTTAAACTGAGATAACAGTTGTGTAGCCCGTGTTGGGAAACTCGCATTTGCAAGTTTTCTTGACTGAAAGGACTCTCAAGCCGAATATATTAGATTGTGTGGCTAAGGAATGCGGATCTGGCGAAAGAATACGGTGCTGGATCTAGCCTGGGCAGAGGCTATACCATCAGCCAATCAGCTTGCAGCTGGTGCTAGCAAGCGAACCGCCGGCCGCCGGTTGGCACGTCTCTAATGCGAGTCTATCCTTACGCAACTACTTTAGAATCTTATTGGCTGAGCTATTTTTTTTAAAATTCGCGTGACGTCAGGACTCTGACTCAGAGAGTATGCATATAATTTTGATAAACAATAATAATTTACGACCTTCTGTCCTCAATCGGCGCGGTATAAGGCATTTTTTTTACAATATAATAAGACATTGTATTACAAAATATAATCAAATCGTGTTTGGGAAAAAAACAATTAAAGGTGAACTATTTCCTTTAATGTCGTCCGAAATATCGGAACGGGGTATTTTGAACCACTGGTTTTCCTTATCACTCAATCAGTAAATTCACCTTTTCGACGTTTTTTCCCTGGTTTGTTGTTTGCAAACGACCAAGCATTTGCAAAAAAAAATTGACTCAGGATTACGTATTCTGGACCGATGACCCAGATGTTCATGTATATCTATATTATTATTTGATAAGCGTCTGTCTGTCTGTCTGTCTCTCCGGAACGAATTTAACATAGTAAAGCGGCAGTTCTACATTGCAGTACCACATTGCTATAAGCACGTGATTACGTGATTTTAAGGTTTTCAAACGAGTTTACGGATACTACCGAGTGGTGCATAATTCGTACATTTCCGACGCATTTGATACGATAGTTACAGACAGTTTTAGTTTGTGCAGTTTTGGGCGAAGGTTTGTGCTGTAACTAACATTAAAGGTGTTAATAAATGTTTTACCGTAAAAAAAGTTTACGGATACGAGTTTTACATCGCTTCACTCCAGTCGAAAGCCAATCAGATCCGACCACGGATACTACAGTGCCACAACTAATGTCAAGCAACCACGGAATCACTGCGAAACGAAGGTCATCGACATGCGGTACGGCATATATCAATGAACATACGCTAAGCCGGCGGGGAGTTTTCACGGGTTTAACGGGTGTATGACGGGTGCCATAGGTGTTCCATGGGTATAATGGTTGAGTGCCGGCTATAACGGGATTATCACGTGTTCCCCAGGGGCACAACGGGTACTACGTAGGTTTTTGACGGGTACTTCGGGTGTATGACGGGTACAAAAGCGTATTATAGGTACCGACAGGTGTCACGGGTAGTACGGGTTATCAATCCCTAATTGCCTATCACTGGCTTGCACCACCACCTCACACCAGTAATCGCCCAGCGGAGCGGACGGGTTAGCACTAGTATTCCCTATGCTCCTTTATTAGTCCCCCTTTGTGTTCAGTGCACTATATCAAGATATTTTACACAAATATAACTTTGGTACTGGCTTGGACATACTTGGACATACTTGTTGTTATTAGGATGTGTTATCTGTGGTTACAAGAAAAGGTTGGAACGTATAAGGTGGTAGCAGGGCCATTCGAATCAGGGTGGTCCAAATTAAAGGAAATAGTTCACCTTGAAATTTTTCGCAAACACGATTTGATTATATTTTTTAATACAATTGCTTTTGATATTGTCAAAAATGGCCTTATATCGCGCCGATTCAGGACAGAAGGCCGTAAATTGTTATTGTGTATCAAAACTATATACATACCCTCTGAGTCAGAGTCCTGACGTGACGCGAATAAAAAAAAAAGCTTCAGCCAATCAGATTCGAAAGTAGTCGCGTAAGGATAGACTCGCATTAGAGATGTGCCAACCGGCGGCCGGCGGTTCGCTTGCTAGCACCAGCTGCAAGCTGATTGGCTGATGGTATAGCCTCTGCCCGGGCTAGATCCAGCACCACATTATTTCGCCAGCACCGCATTCCTTTGCCAAAAAATCAAATATATTCGGCTGGAGAGTCTTTTCAGTCAAGAAACCTTACATATAGGGGTTTCCCAACACGGGCTACAAAACTGCTATCTCAGTTTAAAACTAATGTTGGAGGTGAACTATTTCCTTTAACACACGATTTTTCTGATCGTGAGTTTTGACATGACCTCTTTCTAAAGGCATTGGAACAAAACATGAAATCTGAGGAAAATTCGGAGGAAACCTGAGGAGGACAATCTATGGAAACACATTTGTAGGTATAATGCCGTGATTCTTTACAAGCGTGATAATGCAGGCCTGGCATTTCCGTTGAATAGGCCAGACGTTGCGTCAATATCATTCAATAGTTTGGTGCACGACGGAAACCGCGCTAATACATACAATGCGCAGCTTAGACTTAACCCGCGCCCCGCTGGGGAGGGGGGGGGGGATATCTGCCCCTTCCTGGATTTTCTTAATAACTTTAAAATTATGATAGATATTGACGTAAAACTTACAGTAACTTATGCTACATCAATTATGTCTTCTAAAAAAAATCAATGAAATTGATGCAGTACTTTGGGAGATAATGACGTTTTAATGACGTCATGTCATGCAATTTTTGGTAGAAAAACGATAAATGTTAGAAAAACCGTAGAAAATCAAGTTTAGCTAAAAATTTGAAATGAAAAATGTCAAAAGAAAGGAAATTCATTCTCTTTGAAGTAGTTATCTCGGATTTTCACAATTTTGGGTTTTTGACCCACACCCAAAACAAAACATTTTGTTTTTCTCTCAGGAAAATTCCCACAAAATCCTTTTTTATAGATATTTATAAAAAAAACGGAATATGCATTAGATAAAACAATATGGAAGATGTCCAAACAAAATTTCAAAACAATATCTTTATTTTTGACTGACTTATGGCTCCCAAGTAACTCATGTCATTTTTTTTAAGTTGCGTTTTTGGCTTTTAGCGACCAGATACAGACAAATAAATACCACCGTTGTATTTCGGAAACAGAACTTGTCTATAAACATGCCTTTTTTATTTAGATTAATCAATTTCGATTGTTGACCTTATGTGACCTGACCTTGACCTTATATGAGGTTAGGTTGTTGAAATGGCTGCTACTATATCATTATACGTGTAAAACAACCCATTAAACATATGTTGCATGACTTTCGTATATATTTTGCACATAGTGACTTGTGACCTGACTTTGATCTTTACCTGTGCTTACAAGTTAACTTTTGCCATGCCCCCCCCCCCCTCCCTGAGCAAACACTAATTTACACTAGATGAAAACAAAATGCGAATTTGCTGACGAACCGACTCCTCCCCCCCCCCCCCCCCCCCCCCCGGCAACAACATTTGGGCTGAGAAGTGAAATTTGATTGTTCACTGACGTGCCCTCCCCCTCACACCCCCTGATACAAATCCTGAATACGTGCCTGGCCGCCGCGACTCGAAGTGCCCCCTTGCCCAGAACCGTTCCGCCGCCACTGCCAAAGAGAACACATTTTAAACAATATAATTTCGGGCTCAATTTGAGTATTTATTAATTATTAATTATGAGGTTACCGGTTATTTGCTTTATCATCGTCATGATCAAACTCACTGAAGTTTTCGCCATCGTAGTGATCCGAATTCCCCCACCTGCCCCTACCTACAAAAAAAACACCAATGTTTTTCGTTGGCTGCTGGAGTGGGTGCGGGGGAGGGCAAAATAAATTGCAGTTTGTACACCCACAATAATTTGCATAACACCACACCCCTGGGAACGGGAAGTACTTGAAGAACGCCACTAATCGGAACCATTCTCGATTAGCGGAGTTCTCGGGAGACATAAGTAAGGCTTAAGACCGATGGTATATCATTACACCATAACATCATTACACCATACACACCATACCATTACATCATTACACCATAACAGTCACCAGCATAACCACGCATCACCACACCATTACACCACGCATCACCACACCATTACACCACGCATCATCATTACACCACGCATCACCACACCATTACACCACGCATCATCATTACACCACGCATCACCACACCATTACACCACGCATCATCATTACACCACGCATCACCACACCATTACACCACGCATCACCACACCATTACACCACGCATCATCATTACACCACGCATCACCACACCATTACACCACGCATCATCATTACACCACGCATCACCACACCATTACACCACGCATCACCACACCATTACACCACGCATCATCATTACACCATAACAGTCACCAGCATAACCACGCATCACCACACCATTACACCACGCATCACCACACCATTACACCACGCATCATCATTACACCACGCATCACCAGCATAACCAATCAGCAGCGGTCCAAAATGGAACGCATATCGTATATTTGAAAATGGACAATCAGAATTTACAGCTTGAAGCTGAGTAAATTCCGACGAATTTCAATTCGCTTTCAGTGCAAATTTAGGACGGTTATTGCTCCTATGTGCGGGAAACATGCTATAGCCTTCAATCCAGTCAAGAAAGGATGGACCAGACGAGAATGTTAGTTCTTTTCTGAAAACACTGCCTCGTTATACGAGCCAAGGCCCTATAAGTTACGTGCGAGTGCGAAGCGCTCGCTCGTCCTTCCGTGATGTATGGGAAAGATCTGATTATGAGCGGCCCAACCCGTGGCCACGCTTTTGAGCTCATATCTCCGCAACCGCTCGCCCGATTGACAAGCGGGTTTCTTTGCTGAGCAGCCCCATCCAACCTACCCTGTTTGAGACCAGTGCCGACTATGTGGTTGACTACCACTGCGCGTGGCGCGTGCCGCGTGAGGGGTGTTGAAACATGTTTCCTCGCAAAAACTCCGCGCAATACGTCACGGGCCGCGGACAGTCGTGGTATGCTAAGATGAAAATATAAAATAAAAACTCACTTTTCATTTGTGAAAAATACATTCGAATTTTCTTATAAAAAATGCAACCGGACAAGGGCCTCACCAGACAGAGCCTTAGAGGGGCACCGCATGTCATAAGGAGGAGCACGTGGGCAGTGTGTCCCCTTTGTGTGTGCCTCTGGTATGAGGCACACTTCGTGTCTTATTTTATTTATTTAAATTTTTCCCTTAGAGCTTCGATCCGTTACACATTTTCGCGATAACTTCGCTTTCTATATTTTCGCCGTGGGTCCCTTCTATATTCTATATTTTCGTCGTGGGTGTGCATGCGTGCGTGCGTGCGTGCGTGCGTGCGTGCGTGCGTGCGTGCGTGCGTGCGTGCGTGCGTGCGTGCGTGCGTGCGTGCGTGCGTGCGTGCGTGCGTGCGTGCGTGCGTGCGTGCGTGCGTGCGTGCGTGCGTGCGTGCGTGCGTGCGTGCGTGCGTGCGTGCGTGCGTGCGTGCGTGCGTGCGTGCGTGCGTGCGTGCGTGCGTGCGTGCGTGCGTGCGTGCGTGCGTGCGTGTGTGTGTGTGTGTGTGTGTGTGTGTGTGTGTGTGTGTGTGTGTGTGTGTGTGTGTGTGTGTGTGTGTGTGTGTGTGTGTGTGTGTGTGTGTGTGTGTGTGTGTGTGTGTGTGTGTGTGTGTGTGTGTGTGTGTGTGTGTGTCCGTAGGACCACAGATACTGACTGTCCACTGACTGTGTGTATCTGTGTGTCCGTATCGCAGGTCAAGTGTTCTCCTCGAGCGAACTGCTGACGAACCCGGTGGTCGGTCTGATGATGGGCTGCTTGGTGACGGTGCTGGTCCAGAGCAGCTCCACCTCCACCTCCATCATCGTCTCCATGGTGGCATCAGGACGTGAGTACCGCGCTCCTCCACGGCAGTATGGAGGAAATGACGAACTGAGCGCTCCTCCACGGCAGTATGGAGCCAATGCCAGACTGAGCGCCGCTCCACGGCAGTATGGAGACAATGCCGGACTGAGCGTCGCTCCACGGCAGTATGGAGACAATGTCGGACTGAGCGCCGCTCCACGGCAGTATGGAGGCAATGTACCCCGCTCCACGGCAGTATGGAGACAATGCCAGACTGAGCGCCGCTCCACGGCAGTATGGAGACAATGCCGGACTGAGCGCCGCTCCACGGCAGTATGGAGACAATGCCGGACTGAGCGCCGCTCCACGGCAGTATGGAGACAATGCCGGACTGAGCGCCGCTCCACGGCAGTATGGAGACAATGCCGGACTGAGCGCCGCTCCACGGCAGTATGGAGGCAATGCCAGACTGAGCGCCGCTCCACGGCAGTATGGAGACAATGTCGGACTGAGCGCCGCTCCACGGCAGTATGGAGACAATGTCGGACTGAGCGCCGCTCCACGGCAGTATGGAGGCAATGTACCCCGCTCCACGGCAGTATGGAGACAATGCCGGACTGAGCGCCGCTCCACGGCAGTATGGAGACAATGTCGGACTGAGCGCCGCTCCACGGCAGTATGGAGACAATGCCGGACTGAGCGCCGCTCCACGGCAGTATGGAGACAATGTCGGACTGAGCGCCGCTCCACGGCAGTATGGAGACAATGCCGGACTGAGCGCCGCTCCACGGCAGTATGGAGACAATGCCGGACTGAGCGCCGCTCCACGGCAGTATGGAGACAATGCCGGACTGAGCGCCGCTCCACGGCAGTATGGAGACAATGCCGGACTGAGCGCCGCTCCACGGCAGTATGGAGGCAATGCCAGACTGAGCGCCGCTCCACGGCAGTATGGAGACAATGCCGGACTGAGCGCCGCTCCACGGCAGTATGGAGGCAATGCCAGACTGAGCGCCGCTCCACGGCAGTATGGAGACAATGCCGGACTGAGCGCCGCTCCACGGCAGTATGGAGGCAATGCCAGACTGAGCGCCGCTCCACGGCAGTATGGAGACAATGTACCCCGCTCCACGGCAGTATGGAGACAATGACGAACTGAGCGCCGCTCCACGGCAGTATGGAGACAATGCCGGACTGAGCGCCGCTCCACGGCAGTATGAAGACAATGTACCCCGCTCCACGGCAGCATGGAGGCAATGCCAGACTGAGCGCCGCTCCACGGCAGTATGGAGACAATGTACCCCGCTCCACGGCAGTATGGAGACAATGCCGGATTGAGCGCCGCTCCACGGCAGTATGGAGACAATGCCGGACTGAGCGCCGCTCCACGGCAGTATGGAGACAATGCCGGACTGAGCGCCGCTCCACGGCAGTATGGAGGCAATGCCGGACTGAGCGCCGCCCCACGCAGTATGGAGACAATGCCGAACTGAGCCCCGCTCCACGGCAGTATGGAGACAATGCCAGACTGAGCGCCGCTCCACGGCAATATGGAGGCAATGTACCCGCTCCACGGCAGTATGGAGCCAATGCCAGACTGAGCGCCGCTCCACGGCAGTATGGAGACAATGTACCCCGCTCCACGGCAGTATGGAGACAATGCCGGATTGAGCGCCGCTCCACGGCAGTATGGAGACAATGCCGGACTGAGCGCCGCTCCACGGCAGTATGGAGACAATGACGAACTGAGCGCTCCTCCACGGCAGTATGGAGACAATGCCGGACTGAGCGCCACTCCACGGCAGTATGGAGACAATGACGAACTGAGCGCTCCTCCACGGCAGTATGGAGACAATGCCGGACTGAGCGCCGCTCCACGGCAGTATGGAGACAATGCCGGACTGAGCCCCGCTCCACGGCAGTATGGAGACAATGCCAGACTGAGCGCCGCTCCACGGCAGTATGGAGGCAATGCCGGACTGAGCGCCGCTCTACGGCAGTATGGAGGCAATGCCGGACTGAGCGCTCCTCCACGGCAGTATGGAGACAATGACGAACTGAGCGCCGCTCCACGGCAGTATGGAGGCAATGTACCCCGCTCCACGGCAGTATGGAGACAATGCCGGATTGAGCGCCGCTCCACGGCAGTATGGAGACAATGACGAACTGAGCGCTCCTCCACGGCAGTATGGAGACAATGCCGGACTGAGCGCCGCTCCACGGCAGTATGGGGGCAATGTACCCCGCTCCACGGCAGTATGGAGACAATGCCGGACTGAGCGCCGCTCCACGGCAGTATGGAGACAATGCCGGACTGAGCGCCGCTCCACGGCAGTATGGAGACAATGACGAACTGAGCGCTCCTCCACGGCAGTATGGAGACAATGCCGGACTGAGCGCCGCTCCACGGCAGTATGGGGGCAATGTACCCCGCTCCACGGCAGTATGGAGACAATGCCGGACTGAGCGCCGCTCCACGGCAGTATGGAGACAATGTACCCCGCTCCACGGCAGTATGGAGACAATGCCGGACTGAGCGCCGCTCCACGGCAGTATGGAGGCAATATACCCCGCTCCACGGCAGTATGGAGACAATGCCGAACTGAGCGC
>JAXIVJ010020040.1:0-15759 GCA_036785665.1 Chirona hameri | reverse complement strand
CTATTCTATCTATTCTATCTATTCTATCTATTCTATCTATTCTATCTATTCTATCTATTCTATCTATTCTATCTATTCTATCTATTCTATCTATTTCTATCTATTCTATCTATTCTATCTTTCTATCTATTCTATCTATTCTATCTATTCTATCTATCTATCATTTCTATCTATTCTATCTATCTATATTCTATCTATTCTATCTATCTATCTATTCTATCTATTCTATCTATTCTATCTATTCTATCTATTCTTCTATTCTATCTATTCTATCTATTCTATCTATTCTATCTATTCTATCTATTCTATCTATTCTATCTATTCTATCTATTCTATCTATTCTATCTATTCTATCTATTCTATCTATTCTAACTATTCTATCTATTCTATCTATTCTATCTATTCTATCTATTCTATCTATTCTATCTATTCTATCTATTCTATCTATCTTCTATCTACTATTCTATCTATTCTATCTATCTATCTATTCTATCTATTCTATCTATTCTATCTATTCTATCTATTCTTCTATCTATTCTATCTATTCTAATCTATCTATTCTATCTATTCTATCTATTCTATCTATTCTATCTATTCTATCTATTCTATCTATTCTATCTATTCTATTCTATCTATTCTATCTATTCTATCTATTCTATCTATTCTATCTATTCTATCTATTCTATCTATTCTATCTATTCTATCTATTCTATCTATTCTATCTATTCTATCTATTCTATCTATTCTATCTATTCTATCTATTCTATCTATTCTATCTATTCTATCTATTCTATCTATTCTATCTATTCTATCTATTCTATCTATTCTATCTATTCTATCTATTCTATCTATTCTATCTATCTATCTATCTATCTATTCTATCTATTCTATCTATTCTATCTATTCTATCTATTCTATCTATTCTATCTATTCTATCTATTCAATCTATTCTATCTATTCTATCTATTCTATCTATTCTATCTATTCTATCTATTCTATCTATTCTATCTATTCTATCTATTCTATCTATTCTATCTATTCTATCTATTCTATCTATTCTATCTATTCTATCTATTCTATCTATTCTATCTATTCTATATCTATTCTATCTATATTTCTATCTATTCTATCTATTCTATCTATTCTATCTATTCTATCTATTCTATCTATTCTATCTATTCATCTATTCTATCTATTCTATCTATTCTATCTATTCTATTCTATATTCTATCTAATCTATCTATTCTATCTATTCTATCTATTCTATCTATTCTATCTATTCTATCTATTCTATCTATTCTATCTATTCTATCTATTCTATCTATTCTATCTATTCTATCTATTCTATCTATTCTATCTATTCTATCTATTCTATCTATTCTATCTATTCTATCTATTCTATCTATTCTATCTATTCTATCTATTCTATCTATTCTATCTATTCTATCTATTCTATCTATTCTATCTATTCTATCTATTCTATCTATTCTATCTATTCTATCTATTCTATCTATTCTATCTATTCTATCTATTCTATCTATTCTATCTATTCTATCTATTCTATCTATTCTATCTATTCTATCTATTCTATCTATTCTATCTATTCTATCTATTCTATCTATTCTATCTATTCTATCTATTCTATCTATTCTATCTATTCTATCTATTCTATCTATTCTATCTATTCTATCTATTCTATCTATTCTATCTATTCTATCTATTCTATCTATTCTCTATCTATTCTATCTATTCTATCTATTCTATCTATTCTATCTATTCTATCTATTCTATCTATTCTATCTATTCTATCTATTCTATCTATTCTATCTATTCTATCTTCATCTATTCTATCTATTTATCTATTCTATCTATTCTATCTATTCTATCTATTCTATCTATTCTATCTATTCTAACTATTCTATCTATCTATCTATTCTATCTATTATATCTATTCTATCTATTCTATCTATTCTATCTATCTATCTATTCTATCTATTCTATCTATTCTATCTAATTCTATCTATCTATCCTATTCTATCTATTCTATCTATTCTATCTATCTATCTATTCTATCTATCTATCTATTCTATCTATTCTATCTATTTCTATCTATTCTATCTATTCTATCTATTCTATCTAATCTATCTTCTTCTATCTATCTATCTATCTATTCTATCTATTCTATCTATTCTATCTATTCTATCTATTCTATCTATCTATCTATTCTATCTATTCTATCTATTCTATCTATTCTATCTATTCTATCTATTCTATCTATTCTATCTATTCATCTATTCTATCTATTCTATCTATTCTATCTATTCTATCTATCTATCTATTCTATCTATTCTATCTATTCTATCTATTCTATCTATTCTATTCTATTCTTAATCTATTCTATCTATTCTATCTATCTATCTATTCTATCTATTCTATCTATTCTATCTATTCTATCTATTCTATCTATTCTATCTATTCTATCTATTCTATCTATTCTATCTATTCTATTATCTATCTATTCTATCTATTCTATCTATTCTATCTATTCTATCTATTCTATCTATTCTATCTATTCTATCTATTCTATCTATTCTATCTATTCTATCTATTCTATCTATCTATCTATTCTATCTATTCTATCTATTCTATCTATTCTATCTATTCTATCTATTCTATCTATCTATCTATTCTATCTATTCTATCTATTCTATCTATTCTATCTATTCTATCTATTCTATCTATTCTTCTATCTATCTATTCTATCTATTCTATCTATTCTATCTATTCTATCTATTCTATCTATTCTATCTATTCTATCTATTCTATCTATTCTACTATTCTATCTATCTAATTCTATCTATTCTATCTATTCTATCTATTCTATCTATTCTATCTATTCTATCTATTCTATCTATTCTATCTATTCTATCTATTCTATCTATTCTATCTATTCTATCTATTCTATCTATTCTATCTTATTCTATCTATTCTATCTATTCTATCTATTCTATCTATTCTATCCTATTCTATCTATTCTATCTATTCTATCTATTCTATCTATTCAATCTATTCTATCTATTCTATCTTCTATCTATTCTATCTATTCTATCTATTCTATCTATTCTATCTATTCTATCTATTCTATCTATTCTATCTATTCTATCTATTCTATCTATTCTATCTATTCTATCTATTCTATCTAATCTATCTATTCTATCTATTCTATCTATTCTATCTATTCTAATCTATTCTATCTATTCTATCTATTCTATCTATTCTATCTATTCTATCTATTCTATCTATTCTATCTATTCTATCTATTCTATCTATTCTATCTATTCTATCTATTCTATCTATTCTATCTATTCTATCTATTCTATCTATCTATCTATTCTATCTAATTCTATCTATTCTATCTATTCTATCTATTCTATTATTCTATCTATTCTATCTATTCTATCTATTCTATCTATTCTATCTATTCTATCTATCTATTCTTTCTATTCTATCTATTCTATCTAATTCTATCTATTCTATCTATTCTATCCTATCTATCCTATTCTATCTATTCTATCTATTCTATTCTATTCTATCTATTCTATCTATTCTATCTATTTCTATCTATTCTATCTATTCTATCTATTCTATCTATTCTATCTATTCTATCTATTCTATCTATTCTATCTATTCTATCTATTCTATCTATTCTATCTATTCTATCTATTATCTTCTATCTATTCTATCTATTCTATCTATTCTATTCTATTCTATCTATTCTATCTATTCTATCTATTCTATCTATTCTATCTATTCTATCTATTCTAATATTCTTTATTCTATCTATTAATCTATTCTTATCTATTCTATCTATTCTATCTATCTATCTATTCTATCTATTCTATCTATTCTATCTATTCTATCTATTCTTCTATTCTATCTATTCTATCTATTCTATCTATTCTATCTATTCTATCTATTCTATCTATTCTATCTATTCTATCTATTCTATCTATTCTATCTATTCTATCTATTCTATCTATTCTATATCTATTCTATCTATTCTATCTATTCTATCTATTCTATCTATTCTATCTATCTATCTTTCTATCTATTCTATCTATTCTATCTATTCTATCTATTCTATCTATTCTATCTATTCTATCTATTCTATCTATTCTATCTATTCTATCTATTCTATCTATTCTATCTATTCATCTATTCTATCTATTCTATCTATTCTATCTATTCTATCTATTCTATCTATTCTATCTATTCTATCTATCTATCTATTCTATCTATTCTATCTATTCTATCTATTCTATCTATCTATCTATTCTATCTATTCTATCTATTCTATCTATTCTATCTATTCTATCTATTCTATCTATTCTATCTATTCTATCTATTCTATCTATTCTATCTATTTCTATCTATTCTATCTATTCTATCTATTCTATCTATTCTATCTATCTATTCTATCTTCTATTCTATCTATTCTATCTATTCTATCTATTCTATCTATTCTATCTATTCTATCTATTCTCTATTCTATCTATTCTATCTATTCTATCTATTCTATCTATTCTATCTATTCTATCTATTCTATCTATTCTATCTATTCTATCTATTCTATCTATTCTATCTATTCTATCTATTCTATCTATTCTATCTATTCTATCTATTCTATCTATTCTATCTATTCTATCTATTCTATCTATTCTATCTATTCTATCTATTCTATCTATTCTATCTATTCTATCTATTCTATCTATTCTATCTATTCTATCTATTCTATCTATTCTATCTATTCTATCTATTCTATCTATTCTATCTATTCTATCTATTCTATCTATTCTATCTATTCTATCTATTCTATCTATTCTATCTATTCTATCTATTCTATCTATTCTATCTATTCTATCTATTCTATCTATTCTATCTATTCTATCTATTCTATCTATTCTATCTATTCTATCTATTCTATCTATTCTATCTATTCTATCTATTTCTATCTATTCTATCTATTCTATCTATTCTATCTATTCTATCTATTCTATCTATTCTATCTATTCTATCTATTCTATCTATTTCTATCTATTCTATCTATTCTATCTATTCTATCTATTCTATCTATTCTATCTATTCTATCTATTCTATCTATTCTATCTATTCTATTATCTATTCTATCTATTCTATCTATTCTATCTATTCTATCTATCTATCTATTCTATCTATTCTATCTATTCTATCTATTCTATCTATTCTATCTATTCTATCTATTCTATCTATTCTATCTATTCTATTCTATCTATTCTATCTATTCTATCTATTCTATCTATTCTATCTATTCTATCTATTCTATCTATTCTATCTATTCTATCTATTCTATCTATTCTATCTATTCTATCTATTCTATCTATTCTATCTTTCTATCTATTCTATCTATTCTATCTATTCTATCTATTCTATCTATTCTATCTATTCTATCTATTCTATCTATTCTATCTATTCTATCTATTCTATCTATTCTATCTATTCTATCTATTCTATCTATTCTATCTATTCTATCTATTCTATCTATTCTATCTATTCTATCTATTCTATCTATTCTATCTATTCTATCTATTCTATCTATTCTATCTATTCTATCTATTCTATCTATTCTATCTATTCTATCTATTCTATCTATTCTATCTATTCTATCTATTCTATCTATTCTATCTATTCTATCTATTCTATCTATTCTATCTATTCTATCTATTCTATCTATTCTATCTATTCTATCTATTCTATCTATTCTATCTATTCTATCTATTCTATCTATTCTATCTATTCTATCTATTCTATCTATTCTATCTATTCTATCTATTCTATCTATTCTATCTATTCTATCTATTCTATCTATTCTATCTATTCTATCTATTCTATCTATTCTATCTATTCTATCTATTCTATCTATTCTACTATCTGAGTATCTATCTATTCTATCTATTCTATCTATTCTATCTATTCTATCTATTCTATCTATTCTATCTATTCTATCTATTCTATCTATTCTATCTATTCTATCTATTCTATCTATTCTATCTATTCTATCTATTCTATCTATTCTATCTATTCTATCTATTCTATCTATTCTATCTATTCTATCTATTCTATCTATTCTATCTATTCTATCTATTCTATCTATTCTATCTATTCTATCTATTCTATCTATTCTATCTATTCTATCTATTCTATCTATTCTATCTATTCTATCTATTCTATCTATTCTATCTATTCTATCTATTCTATCTATTCTATCTATTCTATCTATTCTATCTATTCTATCTATTCTATCTATTCTATCTATTCTATCTATTCTATCTATTCTATCTATTCTATCTATTCTATCTATTCTATCTATTCTATCTATTCTATCTATTCTATCTATTCTATCTATTCTATCTATTCTATCTATTCTATCTATTCTATCTATTCTATCTATTCTATCTATTCTATCTATTCTATCTATTCTATCTATTCTATCTATTCTATCTATCTATCTATTCTATCTATTCTATCTATTCTATCTATTCTATCTATTCTATCTATTCTATCTATTCTATCTATTCTATCTATTCTATCTATTCTATCTATTCTATCTATTCTATCTATTCTATCTATTCTATCTATTCTATCTATTCTATCTATTCTATCTATTCTATCTATTCTATCTATTCTATCTATTCTATCTATTCTATCTATTCTATCTATTCTATCTATTCTATCTATTCTATCTATTCTATCTATTCTATCTATTCTATCTATTCTATCTATTCTATCTATTCTATCTATTCTATCTATTCTATCTATTCTATCTATTCTATCTATTCTATCTATTCTATCTATTCTATCTATTCTATCTATTCTATCTATTCTATCTATTCTATCTATTCTATCTATTCTATCTATTCTATCTATTCTATCTATTATCTATTCTATCTATTCTATCTATTCTATCTATTCTATCTATTCTATCTATTCTATCTATTCTATCTATTCTATCTATTCTATCTATTCTATCTATTCTATCTATTCTATCTATTCTATCTATTCTATCTATTCTATCTATTCTATCTATTCTATCTATTCTATCTATTCTATCTATTCTATCTATTCTATCTATTCTATCTATTCTATCTATTCTATCTATTCTATCTATTCTATCTATTCTATCTATTCTATCTATTCTATCTATTCTATCTATTCTATCTATTCTATCTATTCTATCTATTCTATCTATTCTATCTATTCTATCTATTCTATCTATTCTATCTATTCTATCTATTCTATCTATTCTATCTATTCTATCTATTCTATCTATTCTATCTATTCTATCTATTCTATCTATTCTATCTATTCTATCTATTCTATCTATTCTATCTATTCTATCTATTCTATCTATTCTATCTATTCTATCTATTCTATCTATCTATCTATTCTATCTATTCTATCTATTCTATCTATTCTATCTATTCTATCTATTCTATCTATTCTATCTATTCTATCTATTCTATCTATTCTATCTATTCTATCTATTCTATCTATTCTATCTATTCTATCTATTCTATCTATTCTATCTATTCTATCTATTCTATCTATTCTATCTATTCTATCTATTCTATCTATTCTATCTATTCTATCTATTCTATCTATTCTATCTATTCTATCTATTCTATCTATTCTATCTATCTATCTATTCTATCTATTCTATCTATTCTATCTATTCTATCTATTCTATCTATTCTATCTATTCTATCTATTCTATCTATTCTATCTATTCTATCTATTCTATCTATTCTATCTATTCTATCTATTCTATCTATTCTATCTATTCTATCTATTCTATCTATTCTATCTATTCTATCTATCTATCTATTCTATCTATTCTATCTATTCTATCTATTCTATCTATTCTATCTATTCTATCTATTCTATCTATTCTATCTATTCTATCTATTCTATCTATTCTATCTATTCTATCTATTCTATCTATTCTATCTATTCTATCTATTCTATCTATTCTATCTATTCTATCTATTCTATCTATTCTATCTATTCTATCTATTCTATCTATTCTATCTATTCTATCTATTCTATCTATTCTATCTATTCTATCTATTCTATCTATTCTATCTATTCTATCTATTCTATCTATTCTATCTATTCTATCTATTCTATCTATTCTATCTATTCTATCTATTCTATCTATTCTATCTATTCTATCTATTCTATCTATTCTATCTATTCTATCTATTCTATCTATTCTATCTATTCTATCTATTCTATCTATTCTATCTATTCTATCTATTCTATCTATTCTATCTATTCTATCTATTCTATCTATTCTATCTATTCTATCTATTCTATCTATTCTATCTATTCTATCTATTCTATCTATTCTATCTATTCTATCTATTCTATCTATTCTATCTATTCTATCTATTCTATCTATTCTATCTATTCTATCTATTCTATCTATTCTATCTATTCTATCTATCTATCTATTCTATCTATTCTATCTATTCTATCTATTCTATCTATTCTATCTATTCTATCTATCTATTCTATCTATTCTATCTATTCTATCTATTCTATCTATCTATCTATTCTATCTATTCTATCTATTCTATCTATTCTATCTATCTATCTATTCTATCTATTCTATCTATTCTATCTATTCTATCTATTCTATCTATTCTATCTATTCTATCTATTCTATCTATTCTATCTATTCTATCTATTCTATCTATTCTATCTATTCTATCTATTCTATCTATTCTATCTATTCTATCTATTCTATCTATTCTATCTATTCTATCTATTCTATCTATTCTATCTATTCTATCTATTCTATCTATTCTATCTATTCTATCTATTCTATCTATTCTATCTATTCTATCTATTCTATCTATTCTATCTATTCTATCTATTCTATCTATCTATCTATTCTATCTATTCTATCTATTCTATCTATTCTATCTATTCTATCTATTCTATCTATTCTATCTATTCTATCTATTCTATCTATTCTATCTATTCTATCTATCTATCTATTCTATCTATTCTATCTATTCTATCTATTCTATCTATTCTATCTATTCTATCTATTCTATCTATTCTATCTATTCTATCTATTCTATCTATTCTATCTATTCTATCTATTCTATCTATTCTATCTATTCTATCTATTCTATCTATTCTATCTATTCTATCTATTCTATCTATTCTATCTATTCTATCTATTCTATCTATTCTATCTATTCTATCTATTCTATCTATTCTATCTATTCTATCTATTCTATCTATTCTATCTATTCTATCTATTCTATCTATTCTATCTATTCTATCTATTCTATCTATTCTATCTATTCTATCTATTCTATCTATTCTATCTATTCTATCTATTCTATCTATTCTATCTATTCTATCTATTCTATCTATTCTATCTATTCTATCTATTCTATCTATTCTATCTATTCTATCTATTCTATCTATTCTATCTATTCTATCTATTCTATCTATTCTATCTATTCTATCTATTCTATCTATTCTATCTATTCTATCTATTCTATCTATTCTATCTATTCTATCTATTCTATCTATTCTATCTATTCTATCTATTCTATCTATTCTATCTATTCTATCTATTCTATCTATTCTATCTATTCTATCTATTCTATCTATTCTATCTATTCTATCTATTCTATCTATTCTATCTATTCTATCTATTCTATCTATTCTATCTATTCTATCTATTCTATCTATTCTATCTATTCTATCTATTCTATCTATTCTATCTATTCTATCTATTCTATCTATTCTATCTATTCTATCTATTCTATCTATTCTATCTATTCTATCTATTCTATCTATTCTATCTATTCTATCTATTCTATCTATTCTATCTATTCTATCTATTCTATCTATTCTATCTATTCTATCTATTCTATCTATTCTATCTATTCTATCTATTCTATCTATTCTATCTATTCTATCTATTCTATCTATTCTATCTATTCTATCTATTCTATCTATTCTATCTATTCTATCTATTCTATCTATTCTATCTATTCTATCTATTCTATCTATTCTATCTATTCTATCTATTCTATCTATTCTATCTATTCTATCTATTCTATCTATTCTATCTATTCTATCTATTCTATCTATCTATCTATTCTATCTATTCTATCTATTCTATCTATTCTATCTATTCTATCTATTCTATCTATTCTATCTATTCTATCTATTCTATCTATTCTATCTATTCTATCTATTCTATCTATTCTATCTATTCTATCTATTCTATCTATTCTATCTATTCTATCTATTCTATCTATTCTATCTATTCTATCTATTCTATCTATTCTATCTATTCTATCTATTCTATCTATTCTATCTATTCTATCTATTCTATCTATTCTATCTATTCTATCTATTCTATCTATTCTATCTATTCTATCTATTCTATCTATTCTATCTATTCTATCTATTCTATCTATTCTATCTATTCTATCTATTCTATCTATTCTATCTATTCTATCTATTCTATCTATTCTATCTATTCTATCTATTCTATCTATTCTATCTATTCTATCTATTCTATCTATTCTATCTATTCTATCTATTCTATCTATTCTATCTATTCTATCTATTCTATCTATTCTATCTATTCTATCTATTCTATCTATTCTATCTATTCTATCTATTCTATCTATTCTATCTATTCTATCTATTCTATCTATTCTATCTATTCTATCTATTCTATCTATTCTATCTATTCTATCTATTCTATCTATTCTATCTATTCTATCTATTCTATCTATTCTATCTATTCTATCTATTCTATCTATTCTATCTATTCTATCTATTCTATCTATTCTATCTATTCTATCTATTCTATCTATTCTATCTATTCTATCTATTCTATCTATTCTATCTATTCTATCTATTCTATCTATTCTATCTATTCTATCTATTCTATCTATTCTATCTATTCTATCTATTCTATCTATTCTATCTATTCTATCTATTCTATCTATTCTATCTATTCTATCTATTCTATCTATTCTATCTATTCTATCTATTCTATCTATTCTATCTATTCTATCTATTCTATCTATTCTATCTATTCTATCTATTCTATCTATTCTATCTATTCTATCTATTCTATCTATTCTATCTATTCTATCTATTCTATCTATTCTATCTATTCTATCTATTCTATCTATGCTATCTATGCTATCTATGCTATCTATGCTATCTATGCTATCTATGCTATCTATGCTATCTATGCTATCTATGCTATCTATGCTATCTATGCTATCTATGCTATCTATGCTATCTATGCTATCTATGCTATCTATGCTATCTATGCTATCTATGCTATCTATGCTATCTATGCTATCTATGCTATCTATGCTATCTATGCTATCTATGCTATCTATGCTATCTATGCTATCTATGCTATCTATGCTATCTATGCTATCTATGCTATCTATGCTATCTATGCTATCTATGCTATCTATGCTATCTATGCTATCTATGCTATCTATGCTATCTATGCTATCTATGCTATCTATGCTATCTATGCTATCTATGCTATCTATGCTATTCTATCTATTCTATTCTATCTATTCTATTCTATCTATTCTATTCTATCTATTCTATTCTATCTATTCTATTCTATCTATTCTATTCTATCTATTCTATTCTATCTATTCTATTCTATCTATTCTATTCTATCTATTCTATTCTATCTATTCTATTCTATCTATTCTATTCTATCTATTCTATTCTATCTATTCTATTCTATCTATTCTATTCTATCTATTCTATTCTATCTATTCTATTCTATCTATTCTATTCTATCTATTCTATTCTATCTATTCTATTCTATCTATTCTATTCTATCTATTCTATTCTATCTATTCTATTCTATCTATTCTATCTATTCTATCTATTCTATTCTATCTATTCTATTCTATCTATTCTATTCTATTCTATCTATTCTATTCTATCTATTCTATTCTATCTATTCTATTCTATCTATTCTATTCTATTCTATCTATTCTATTCTATCTATTCTATTCTATCTATTCTATTCTATCTATTCTATTCTATCTATTCTATTCTATCTATTCTATTCTATCTATTCTATTCTATCTATTCTATTCTATCTATTCTATTCTATCTATTCTATTCTATCTATTCTATTCTATCTATTCTATTCTATCTATTCTATTCTATCTATTCTATTCTATCTATTCTATTCTATCTATTCTATTCTATCTATTCTATTCTATCTATTCTATTCTATCTATTCTATTCTATCTATTCTATTCTATCTATTCTATTCTATCTATTCTATTCTATCTATTCTATTCTATCTATTCTATTCTATCTATTCTATTCTATCTATTCTATTCTATCTATTCTATTCTATCTATTCTATTCTATCTATTCTATTCTATCTATTCTATTCTATCTATTCTATTCTATCTATTCTATTCTATCTATTCTATTCTATCTATTCTATTCTATCTATTCTATTCTATTCTATCTATTCTATTCTATCTATTCTATTCTATCTATTCTATTCTATCTATTCTATTCTATCTATTCTATTCTATCTATTCTATTCTATCTATTCTATTCTATCTATTCTATTCTATCTATTCTATTCTATCTATTCTATTCTATCTATTCTATTCTATCTATTCTATTCTATCTATTCTATTCTATCTATTCTATTCTATCTATTCTATTCTATCTATTCTATTCTATCTATTCTATTCTATCTATTCTATTCTATCTATTCTATTCTATCTATTCTATTCTATCTATTCTATTCTATCTATTCTATTCTATCTATTCTATTCTATCTATTCTATTCTATCTATTCTATTCTATCTATTCTATTCTATCTATTCTATTCTATCTATTCTATTCTATCTATTCTATTCTATCTATTCTATTCTATCTATTCTATTCTATCTATTCTATTCTATCTATTCTATTCTATCTATTCTATTCTATCTATTCTATTCTATCTATTCTATTCTATCTATTCTATTCTATCTATTCTATTCTATCTATTCTATTCTATCTATTCTATTCTATCTATTCTATTCTATCTATTCTATTCTATCTATTCTATTCTATCTATTCTATTCTATCTATTCTATTCTATCTATTCTATTCTATCTATTCTATTCTATCTATTCTATTCTATCTATTCTATTCTATCTATTCTATTCTATCTATTCTATTCTATCTATTCTATTCTATCTATTCTATTCTATCTATTCTATTCTATCTATTCTATTCTATCTATTCTATTCTATCTATTCTATTCTATCTATTCTATTCTATCTATTCTATTCTATCTATTCTATTCTATCTATTCTATTCTATCTATTCTATTCTATTCTATTCTATTCTATTCTATTCTATTCTATTCTATTCTATCTATTCTATTCTATTCTATTCTATTCTATTCTATTCTATTCTATTCTATTCTATTCTATTCTATTCTATTCTATTCTATTCTATTCTATTCTATTCTATTCTATTCTATTCTATTCTATTCTATTCTATTCTATTCTATTCTATTCTATTCTATTCTATTCTATTCTATTCTATTCTATTCTATTCTATTCTATTCTATTCTATTCTATTCTATTCTATTCTATTCTATTCTATTCTATTCTATTCTATTCTATTCTATTCTATTCTATTCTATTCTATCTATTCTATTCTATCTATTCTATTCTATCTATTCTATTCTATCTATTCTATTCTATCTATTCTATTCTATCTATTCTATTCTATCTATTCTATTCTATCTATTCTATTCTATCTATTCTATTCTATCTATTCTATTCTATCTATTCTATTCTATCTATTCTATTCTATCTATTCTATTCTATCTATTCTATTCTATCTATTCTATTCTATCTATTCTATTCTATCTATTCTATTCTATCTATTCTATTCTATCTATTCTATTCTATCTATTCTATTCTATCTATTCTATTCTATCTATTCTATTCTATCTATTCTATTCTATCTATTCTATTCTATCTATTCTATTCTATCTATTCTATTCTATCTATTCTATTCTATTCTATTCTATTCTATTCTATTCTATTCTATTCTATTCTATTCTATTCTATTCTATTCTATTCTATTCTATTCTATTCTATTCTATTCTATTCTATTCTATTCTATTCTATTCTATTCTATTCTATTCTATTCTATTCTATTCTATCTATTCTATTCTATCTATTCTATTCTATCTATTCTATTCTATCTATTCTATTCTATCTATTCTATTCTATCTATTCTATTCTATCTATTCTATTCTATCTATTCTATTCTATCTATTCTATTCTATCTATTCTATTCTATCTATTCTATTCTATCTATTCTATTCTATCTATTCTATTCTATCTATTCTATTCTATCTATTCTATTCTATCTATTCTATTCTATCTATTCTATTCTATCTATTCTATTCTATCTATTCTATTCTATCTATTCTATTCTATCTATTCTATTCTATCTATTCTATTCTATCTATTCTATTCTATCTATTATATTCTATCTATTATATTCTATCTATCATATTCTATCTATCTATTCTATCTATCTATTCTATCTATCTATTCTATCTATCTATTCTATCTATCTATTCTATCTATCTATTCTATCTATCTATTCTATCTATCTATTCTATCTATCTATTCTATCTATCTATTCTATCTATCTATTCTATCTATCTATTCTATCTATCTATTCTATCTATCTATTCTATCTATCTATTCTATCTATCTATTCTATCTATCTATTCTATCTATCTATTCTATCTATCTATTCTATCTATCTATTCTATCTATCTATTCTATCTATCTATTCTATCTATCTTCTATTCTATCTATCTATTCTATCTATCTATTCTATCTATCTATTCTATCTATCTATTCTATCTATCTATTCTATCTATCTATTCTATCTATCTATTCTATCTATCTATTCTATCTATCTATTCTATCTATCTATTCTATCTATCTATTCTATCTATCTATTCTATCTATCTATTCTATCTATCTATTCTATCTATCTATTCTATCTATCTATTCTATCTATCTATTCTATCTATCTATTCTATCTATCTATTCTATCTATCTATTCTATCTATCTATTCTATCTATCTATTCTATCTATCTATTCTATCTATCTATTCTATCTATCTATTCTATCTATCTATTCTATCTATCTATTCTATCTATCTATTCTATCTATCTATTCTATCTATCTATTCTATCTATCTATTCTATCTATCTATTCTATCTATCTATTCTATCTATCTATTCTATCTATCTATTCTATCTATCTATTCTATCTATCTATTCTATCTATCTATTCTATCTATCTATTCTATCTATCTATTCTATCTATCTATTCTATCTATCTATTCTATCTATCTATTCTATCTATCTATTCTATCTATCTATTCTATCTATCTATTCTATCTATCTATTCTATCTATCTATTCTATCTATCTATTCTATCTATCTATTCTATCTATTCTATTCTATCTATTCTATTCTATCTATTCTATTCTATCTATTCTATTCTATCTATTCTATTCTATCTATTCTATTCTATCTATTCTATTCTATCTATTCTATTCTATCTATTCTATTCTAT
>JAXIVJ010020039.1:0-15767 GCA_036785665.1 Chirona hameri | reverse complement strand
CTCAATACTGAAAACACAGAGTACACGAGTTAGCATTCCACGTCCTCTCCACATCAATAGATTCCCAGCAGGCAACAGACAACCCCAAACAATCACTGTTTAGGGATGGTGAAACAATGACTTCACTTAACATACATTCAGTATGTTCCTGCCTACAACCGATTGGCGGCTACAATGTTGTCATGGCAACGTAAACATCAGAAAGTGCAGTCTCACTCTCACTAACCAACCGAGTACCAACAATAAATCGCCTATTCTGCCGGGGCAGGGCAGCACCTCTGCCTGTCGGCCGGCTCACCCGATCTCCTTGATGGTGCTGTTTCTCTCGATGAGTGTGATGAGGTGTTCGCCGTGTCGATCGCTGAGGCCCGTGTTGGACAGGTAGAGGCTCTCTAGGCGGGTGTTGGAGGCGGCCGCGTCACACAGCCGCTCAATCTGCTCGTGAGACATGTTCTGCGGGCACACAGAGAGCACTCGTCAGCACTACAGGAGGAGCTTGGAATCACAGGACAGCGAACTGAAACGCTGAGGTAGAGTCAGTGTAAGTAGCCGACAGGCGGTGTAGGACGCGATCAAACGGTGGCGACTGCGGTGCGGGCGGTGGTGCGGGCGGTGGCAGTGTCGGCGTCCGTGACAGTGGTGACTGTGGTGCGGACGGTGGCAGTGTCGGCGTCCGTGACGGTGGTGCGGGCGGTGGCAGTGTCGGCGTCCGTGACGGTGGTGCGGGCGGTGGCAGTGTCGGCGTCCGTGACGGTGGTGCGGGCGGTGGTGCGGGCGGTGGTGCGGGCGGTGGCAGTGTCGGCGTCCGTGACAGTGGTGCGGGTGGTGGCAGTGTCGGCGTCCGTGACAGTGGTGACGGTGGTGCGGGCGGTGGCAGTGTCGGCGTCCGTGACAGTGGTGCGGGCGGTGGCAGTGTCGGCGTCCGTGACAGTGGTGACGGTGGTGCGGGCGGTGGCAGTGTCGGCGTCCGTGACAGTGGTGACGGTGGTGCGGGCGGTGGCAGTGTCGGCGTCCGTGACAGTGGTGACGGTGGTGCGGGCGGTGGCAGTGTCGGCGTCCGTGACAGTGGTGACGGTGGTGCGGGCGGTGGCAGTGTCGGCGTCCGTGACAGTGGTGCGGGCGGTGGCAGTGTCGGCGTCCGTGACGGTGGTGCGGGCGGTGGCAGTGTCGGCGTCCGTGACAGTGGTGACGGTGGTGCGGGCGGTGGCAGTGTCGGCGTCCGTGACAGTGGTGCGGGCGGTGGCAGTGTCGGCGTCCGTGACAGTCAGGTGGCGACAGCGCCACAACCTACACCCGACTCAGTCGTGGGAAGCCTCGGGTCATACAGCGCCGAGGACAAAACCAGACCGGATGGTCAGCGACATCAGGTAGCCATTCCACATGCTCGTGATCCGGTGATCCGGTGATCAGGTCAAGCAGCAGAATCCGGAAGCTATGCAAAAGCCAACAGCGCGGCTACTCACATTGAGACTCCTGTCCATACGATAGGTACACCCAAGATTACTTTACACCCAGGCATACTTGGCAACTCTTCCGGAAATATTATCCCGTGTGATTTCACGTAACATAAATTCAGCAACCGGCACGTTGCATCTGAGCAGTAGGCTTCACATATGGCTATTGGTCTCATCGGACCACAAGTGGTATCGCTTATACCCCCAGTTCCTACCACTCCGCGCAACGCGGAGAGTAGGAAGTACCGACTCCCGGTATATACTGGTATATACCCCGGTAAATACCACGGGGAGTATATTGTTTTTGTTTGCGCTCATCACGGAGAGCACGGTTATTCTCAGCGAGCTTAGCGGGAACGGAGCAGGTCCAGCCCGATCTGATCTGATCTGATCTGACCAGCCCGCCCGATCTGAACTCGGTCTGTACCACGATACGTACCCCGCTCTGTACCAGTCCAGTCCGTACCCGGTCTGTACCAGTCCAGTCTCTACCCGCCCTGTACCAGTCCAGTCCGTACCCGGTCTGTACCAGTCCAGTCCGTACCCGGTATGTACCAGTCCAGTCCCCACCCGCTCTGTACCAGGTCAGTCCGTACCAGTCCAGTCCGTACCCGGTCTGTACCAGTCCAGTCTGTACCCGGTCTGTACCAGTTCAGTCCGTACCCGCTCTGTACCAGTTCAGTCCGTACCCACTCTGTACCAGGTCAGTCCGTACCCACTCTGTACCAGTCCAGTCCGTACCCGGTCTGTACCAGTCCAGTCCGTACCCGGTCTGTACCAGTCCAGTCCGTACCCGGTCTGTACCAGTCCAGTCCCTACCCGCTCTGTACCAGTCCAGTCCGTACCCGGTCTGTACCAGTCCAGTCCCTACCCGCTCTGTACCAGGTCAGTCCGTACCAGTCCAGTCCGTGCCCGGTCTGTACCAGTCCAGTCTGTACCCGGCCTGTACCAGTCCAGTCCCTACCCGCTCTGTACCAGGTCAGTCCGTACCAGTCCAGTCCGTACCCGGTCTGTACCAGTCCAGTCCCTACCCGCTCTGTACCAGGTCAGTCCGTACCCGGTCTGTACCCACCAGTACGGCGGCCGTTGCCTGCCAGCCTGCGGCGCCGCGCCGGTAAACTTGGCGGGCCGGCAGCGGCGGCGGCAGCGGCGGCGGGGAGAGGGAGGGGTACCTGGCCACGAGCCAGCTGCCGGCCGGTCGGCCCGGCCCGGAGGCAGCCTTATTTGGCCCAGCGGGCCCGGCCGGCCCGGAACTGAGGGGGCGCTGCAGCCACACGGCCTCCACAGGCGCAGGCACCCCACATAATGGAACACGCACACATTGACACGTGCACACCGGTCAACAGGTGATTACGGCTGCAATGAGTCGGGCTCAACGAATCGGCTCTGGTACAGCTGAAATGCCACCGCTAGATAACAAGTATTGAAGCAGATTATCGAAGCTGAACCAGTTGTCAGTCAAGCTGTCTATTATATTACTACATATCTCACCCTAAAATCGTAGAACGATTGGGAATAATATTGTTTTAATAACTCGTGTTATTCAAACATGTCTCGAAGTTGAACAAGGTCAATTCGAGCCAGATCAGAGGCTGGGTTTGGATGCTGATTGATGGGCGGAGGCAGACTTGTATTCAACTCAATCAATCGACTCAAGTTACTCCCGTCGTGTGGTCAGCCCTTCAGGTCCTGATACCTCAGAGTTCGCTGGCACACCGTACGCTAGCTGTGATGCAAATTGTATACGTAGACTGATTATGCTAACACGCATGTCTAGATATTAAACTTGCATCTCAGCTAGCGTACGGTCTGGTGGCGAACCCTGATCCTTATCAGTACCCGAAGGGCTGACCACACGACGGGAGTAACTTGAATCTATTGATTGAATTGAATACAAGTCTGGACGGAGGTAAAGGATACCTTAACCCGCGCCGTACGGGGGGGGGGGGGCGTTTACACGTCCCCCCCAAGGTTTTTCGAGAATAGCGAAAACGGCGGCGCGGCACAGCTGTTGAGGCATAAATTTCCCACATATCGTGAAAATTTTGACCACGGGTCATCTCAGGCCAGGTCACCAGCCTAGGTCACGTGACCCCACCTCCAAAAAGTGTGCGGTCGTCTCACAGCCACAGTTTTTGGTCGATCGATTTCGTATTTACAGAATTTCATAAGGGCAATGGTACCTACAATTCGTATATCTCGGATTTTCGATATCGGTGACCTAGGGTCGGGTCAATTTCGTGACCTCCCCATTACAAGTCAATGGGGAAATATTCAAATGCTTCCTATTCTGAGGATACGCATGATATCAGCCCAATTACTCTGGATCATGTTATCATAAGCCATTTTTGAAGACCCAGGTGCAATTTTGGTTGTGATCCCTACAGGGTCAGATGAGGTCATCCGAGGTCACAGACACTTTTTTGTGAATAACTCTCGACAAAATCAAGATAGAGACGTGAGACTGGCACAAATGTGTTTGTCTCGCCGAGGCACGTCTCCCAATGTGCAACATGACCTAATTGGGTCACTACTTGACCTTGACCTGAGGTCAAATTTTGAAGTTGACCTAACCTGGTCATCATGCATATGATTCGAAGCGCCTTGACAATGCAAACACGATAGCGTCATAATTATTGCCGTGTCTTTAGTAGGTAAAAATATATTTGTGAAAACGTTTTGCTAAAAAATAGCCTTTTGAAATTTGATGAGCTCTGGAGTCTATTGACCTTAGCTCAAATCTGAAGACACCCTACCCTACCAATTTCATTTTTCAATAGCTTTCCATTGCTTTTTCAGTTTGTTCCTATCTATCATAGTTCCTGTGATATCTGGGATTTTCTAGAGCGAAGTCCTAAAACTGGAAAATTTGACCCTTGATGACCTCTGGTGACCTCAATATTGACGGAGAAAACAAAAATGCCTGAACTAGTTTCAAAATGCATTTTGACGAGCTTTCGAACGGCGTCTTCGGCTTTTGCCTACGTTCCATAGGAGCCCGAGTTAGATATAGCGTCGAAATATAGGCGTCGAAACGCCCCCCCCCCGCACGTCGAAAGTGGCGCCGAGCACCGGCACGGGTTAATGGACTACTGAGCGGTGATATCAACATTAATGGGGAGGTAATCGACGGCTCCTGAAATACCTGATCACAAGATAAGAATACTCGGAACAAATGTGCTTACTCCAACTTTTGACTGCAACTCCTGAACCCATGAAGCCAAAAAGCTTGCGCCGAATCTGCAGGAATGTATCAGGCTCTACTGATACATTCCTGCAGCGTGTTAACTAGCGTGTAACTAGCGTGTAACTAGCGTGTAACTAGCGTGTAACTAGCGTGTAACTAGCGTGTAACTAGCGTGTAACTAGCGTGTAACTAGCGTGTAACTAGCGTGTAACTAGCGTGTAACTAGCGTGTAACTAGCGTGTAACTAGCGTGTAACTAGCGTGTAACTAGCGTGTAACTAGCGTGTAACTAGCGTGTAACTAGCGTGTAACTAGCGTGTAACTAGCGTGTAACTAGCGTGTAACTAGCGTGTAACTAGCGTGTAACTAGCGTGCAACTAGCGTGTAACTAGCGTGTAACTAGCGTGTAACTAGCGTGTACCTAGCGTGCAACTAGCGTGTAACTGCCATGTAGCTATATTATCTGTGCTATTATATCACCATTCACAAGAGTCACCACCACATCGCGATATCAGTAGATCCTTGTTACGCTCATCAGTCCCACGTGGCGGGCCATCACAAAGTCATTACCCGGCGGCGCTCTCGGCCAGGTGCGACGCACGGCCGCGGCGCTATATTTGCCTCCAGCCAGCGCTGCCAGCGGAGGGCACCTGGCGCCATAAGTCAAGGCTCTCGGACCTGGAGCCGACCCAGCACGCGTCTCCGCTCGCCCGCAGGCACAGGGCACCTTCAGTCGGCACTGCGCACACGCACACTGGCACGCATTGGGACGGACCGCTGACCAGCTGTCGACCGCCGTCGCCGCCGTCAGGGACTCCGACCCCACACGACGGACCACCGGGTGTGGCGTCATCCGACACTGGCAACAAGGCAGCCTTCAGCATGACCAATTTCCTCCGGTGGTCCTTCGGTCATCGACATCTCCCCTCCAGCGGTTCTCCAGTCAGACATCCCTCTGTCGTTCCAGGCGCCTGTTCCACCGCCGCCGGGATGACCTGGCGTCACCCCGAGTCACCTCGTCACCTCTCCTCCGTCTCCTCGGTCGTCGTCGTCGTCGTCGTCGTCGTCGTCGTCGTCGTCGTCGTCGTCGCCGTCGCCGTCGCCGTCGCCGTTGCCGTTGCCGTCGCCGTCGCCGTCGCCGTCGCCGTCGCCGCCACCGCCGCCACCGCCGCTTGTGTTGGCACGGCCGCCACTCCCTGCGGTGATTTAGCCGTTCGCCGGCTAAGCGTTATGGTATCGCGTCGCTGGCGGCGTCTCTGCAGCCAAGGTCGGTCCCAGCGTCCCATCGCCGTCGTGTTTCCGTCGGGAGAGAGAGAGAGAGAGATGGCCGTGCCGCCTGCCAGACTCGCCCCTGCCAGGGTCACAGAGTGGCCTTGTGACCTCGCAGGGGGCGAGGTCAGTCCGGCGAGCAACCCGCCCCGCTGCCAGCTATAAACGAGCGAAGGCACAAGCTGACGTGATGAACCAACATATGAGGATTAATTGATACCTTCCATCACAGACGCAGAACTGATTTATCTAGCCATTCGGACCACACACACACCTCGGCGAGGTGGCTCTATGAAAGAAAAAACCGCCAGCTGGCTTACAACTCATGACCACAATTGCTTACTACTTCATCCAAAAAAATCCAAGCCAGAATCCCTACATGATTGCTGTAGGGGCTTCTTGATACAGATATACAAATCTTCTGCTTTCGGATCATCAATGTTCTTCAGTAACTCACGAGATCATCTTCTCTCACAAAGTATGCCACCACCAGCTCGCGCGTCGCCTTATAACCCCGCTTATGGCCATTTTACCGCGCGAGACCGTCTTATGGCCACCTCCACATCACCCGTGACTGCCAACTAGTAACTGTAAACACGACCCAAGCGGCCTCAGGGGCCCGGGTGGGCCTCGGAAGGTAGCGCAACGACGCACTACCCGTGTACTACAGCCAAAATAACCGCCGCCGCCGCCGCGTGTGTGGGCGGCAATTTCATGGAATCTCCGCCGGTAAAAATAGCGTTTACCGGCCGGCCACTGGAGGTGTGTCAACACTGGGCCACTGTTCCCGTTGCGCGGGGGACTCAGAGCTGCTTGGAGCTATGAGGGAACTCGTCTCAGAGTTGTTTTCCTGACAGTGGGATGACGATGCTACCGCCAGGATGGTGCCAACACGACCAACGCTGTATGCCCGTCTGATCCACGTTAACACTCAAACATCGCCCGCCAATATAGGTGACCTCATTGATTAGTGTTTGCAGAAAATGTGTACACATCATCGGTTTCTCCCGATGGACAGAGGCTTCGGTTCTCATCCCAAAGCACATAAGTTCGAATAACACGGGACTCACAAGGAAGCCCAGGCCGACTAGGCTGGCTCAGCCCTACCTCTTTGTTCCACTTGGCCACGTCGATGTTTAACAAAGCACCCGTTCAAAGCGTTCACAGAAAGAGAGAGGTCGTTTGGGAGGTCAATACAGGCTGGCAGCCAGCTGTTCGAACACGAGTCACACGCACCAAGTACGTGTTCAGCGCTGTCTCAGGCCCAGCCCAGCATCAGAATCAAAAGGTGTCTTCTCTTCCATGTACAATCCAAACAATACTTACGGATATGACAATACTTACGGATATTTCGGACTCGGGACCGGTTTTGCGGACACGGGTGTAAAAATCTACACGCACCAGTTTTTTTTAACCAATCTTGACAAACTTGGCGTCAAAATGTTGGAAATTAAGTGGACTTTCATCTGCCATCCTCAAAGGTTAACTATATTCACTCTGAGTATGAATAGTTTAGCGGAAAAGACGAAAAAAATGGCAAAAACGCGTTTTTTCAGGGTAAACAATATTTGGTCGCCCAAATTAAAAGAGCCGTAGCACCACAACCATATGTTTGGCGGAGTTCTCGCTTTGCTCATTCTCGTGTTCATTCAATTTGCTTTCAGAGCATATCGAGTTCAATTAGTTCCTCACATTTTATTTAGACGCTGCGTTGGATCTTAGCCGAACCGACCAGAGTAAAAACTATATTCAAATAGGCCAATTTAGTAACAATTTCCCATAAAACCATTAGTCTACAACACTTATCCGAATTCTAAATATAACACAAAATGGATATGGATCGATTGAGCAAAGCCTTAGGAACAAATGGTGCCGCTGTCAATCTTCTGCGAGCTATATTGACGGTGCAATCAATGGTTTCGTGCTCACGTGTTGTTGTTGACCTCACCTTGTAAAAAAACACCCTCTTGTAAAAAGTTTTTGTTTGTAAAAAGGCCTACATAGATTAGAAAACCAGTAGCTATTGTACCCGAACATCTTGTCTACAGATCCTATTGGGTTTCCTGCCGATTTAACGCATTTTGTATACAAAAACGGCATTTTTTACAAGGCAACCGCATACAGACGCGAAGTGATCAGGGAGATATCTTCGCGGGTTGAAAAAATAATGTCATGCTATTTTCGATTCCAGATTCGAATTCCTCATGACAAACTGATCCGGATAGGTCGCTTTTTTTGCAGTGAAACAAAAACTGATTTCGACCTGGTTTTGGCCGCGACACCGGTCCAAAGTCGGAAACCCTGCCACATGGACAGCACAACCTCCAGCCATTTGACAGCATTCAGATGGAATGCAAACACGATCACTTTGCAGCATCAAGCTCGAATGTGCCCGGATTATGCCGAGCGCCTGACTATGGCGGCCGCCTTTCATGGTGCTCCTGCTTTTTAGTGATTTTTACCTTACCTGAGAAGTGGTGAGTCCTAAAAACATGTCAAGAGGCAGCAAGTGATATTGCTGCATTCAGGTATTGTAATCGCAAATTGGTACTGCCTTCTGTTTGCAAGATATAGCCATTTGAAATGTTGTTTACATTTGCTAGGGTGCCCGCTCACCTGACATGGCGAAGCTCTCGCCCGGCGGGGCTCCGTTCTACCGCTTCCCGGATGAGTGGACGCGGAATCTGGACCAATCCGCAGCCGGAGATGACATCTACCGGACCACGGAGCGGTGGACTCGTGACCTGGCTGATCGGGGCCGCCCGGCCTTGGGGCCGGACTGGAGAGTCAGGGGCGCACCCAGCCCCTGGTGCATGGGGGCACAGCCTGCGCGAGCCGGCGCGGGCCCAAGCTCCCGGCCTGGCTGCGGGGCCGCGGGGCGCCCGGTCATTCAACTAACAGCGGGCTGCCGTCTGGGCAGGGGCGGTGCCAGACACACCAGAGGAAGGAGAGCGGGTCGCCGTCTGCAAGTACGCCGTGGCGCGGAGCGGTGCCGGGACGGAGCGGTGCGGCAGGAGTACGACCGGGCCCTGATTCGGGTAACACAAGAGCCCGTCAGGGCTCAGGCGATCCCCGTCTGTGTCGGAGATAGGCCTCCGAGACACGATCCCGGCCGGACCAGATCCGACGGCGGCGGGTCGGATATCGAGATTACTCCGCCGCGCTGCCTGACCCTGCCCCGGCGGCTGACCGCCCGGCAGACGGCCCGGCTCGGACGGACGGACACGGCGGGCGTGGCGGGTCAGCCCCGGCCGGCTCGATCCGTCGCAGTCGGACACATTAACATCAACAGACTCATGCCATCCCTCGACGAGGTGAACATTATGCTCAACGAACACAACTTTGGTGTCTTATGCGTTGGTGAAACCTTCTTGACTGATCAGGTGGATGACAGGTACCTGCTGTTCCCTGGCTACGTTGTGACGCGACGTGACCGCGTCAGTAACGGCGGCGGAGTCTGCATCATACGGAGGGACGACTTACAGGCAGAGGTTATGACGGTGCCATCAACAGGGTCGCCTCTGGAGACGCTCTGGATGCTTGTCGGCGGAAGCTCCCCGATGATCATAGGTGTAGTATACCGTCCCCCGAAGTCGCCTATCGCCTCCACGCTGGACGATCTGCACCATCAACTGACTTACGTCCTCACCAAGGGCAGAGCCATCTACGTCCTTGGTGACATCAACATCGACCTCCTGCGGCCATCATCACCGGAATCGCGGAGATACCTCGAGATGCTGCATGACCTGTCTCTTGAGCAGGTTATCACCGAAGCGACTCGTACTTGCGAGACTACTGCAACACTGATCGACCACATCATTACGTCCAGACCTGATCTCACCGGCGAGCCTCGCGTCATCGCGTGCGGCAGTAGCGACCATGACCTGATCGCAGCGAACGTGGCAGGCGCTCGCGAGCGCCGACGCCCCCGAGAGATCACGGTCCGATCGACTCGCCACCTCAACGAGGACGCGCTCTGTTTAGACCTTTTGCAGGCCGACTGGGAACAGGTTTACCGAGCCGGGACAGCCGGAGAGAAGTGGGACGCATGGTTGGCAGTGTGGGATCCAATAATTAACGATCACATGCCTTTGAAACGCGTTAAACTTCGCCACTCGCCATGTCCATGGTTATCCGAAAACCCAGAGCTCCGTGAGCTAATGTCCGATAGAGATAGGGCTCGTGTTGATATGAACCGTCAGCCCTGCGAGGCAACATTACATGAGTACCGAAACGCGCGAAATAGTGTAAAGAAAGAGCAGTACAAAGCATGTTCTGAATACTTTGCCATTTCGTACCGCAACTCCCGGTCTGGGACTTGGAAGGACATCCGCCGCTTTTTATTGGCATCGAAAAAACCCGAACCGAAATGCGAAAACCCAGCAGGGAGCGATACCGCATGGGCCGGCAAACTGAATCGATACTTTGTAACGGTCGGGTCAAAGGTAGCCGAGGGACTTGCCGAGACTGACCGCAGTGAAGCCATGTCACCCCGTCCGCCCCGTGTATGCAGCAGCATGTTTCGTGTGAAGCCGGCGACCCTGCCGGAGCTTTCTGTCGCTCTGCAGTGCATGGGAACCTCGCGAGCGAGCGGAAACGATGGAATCACCCTACAAATGCTGCGGATCACATTTCCGGTGATAGGGCCTCACCTGTTAAATATCATAAACTGCTCCCTGTCGACCGGCACAGTGCCTGAGGCATGGAAGGTGGCGAATGTGGTTCCGTTGTTTAAGGCAGGAGACCAGACTGATCCGAGCAACTATAGGCCGATCTCGATTTTACCTGTTGTAGGGAAGCTGTGTGAAAAGATAGTGTGCTTACAACTCGCATCATATCTCGGCGAAAACCATATTTTGTGTCCCCAACAGCATGGCTTCCGTCCCGGACACTCAACGGAGACGGCCATGCTCGACGCGATTAATTACGTGACTCATAATTTAGATACGGGATTAATCACTACAATCCTAACAGCGGACACATCGAAAGCATTCGACAGCGTCGAGCATGGCCGGCTCTTGGAAAAGATGGGATGGTACGGCATTTGTGAACACTGGTTCCGTGACTGGCTGTCGGGTCGCTCTCAGTCCATCCAAGGCAGCTCAACCCTCCCAGTAACCCACGGAGTGGTTCAAGGATCACTTTTAGGCCCCAAATTATTTTTGATTTTTACAAATGACCTCCCGTCCTATTTGCCACACGGTAAGCAGGTCATGTATGCGGATGATGTACAGTTTTTGGACTGTGACGCTCCTGCTAACCTCAGTGCTCTAAAGCAGCGCATCGATCAGACGATGTCAGTGGCACTTGACTGGTTTACACAGAACCGGCTCAAAATTAATCCAAACAAAACCGATTTACTTTTGGTAAGATCGTCCCGCCGTGTCCTCCATCACCAGTTTTCCGCACGCTTTGGGGACGTAGATATAAAGCCGTCAGACCACGCAAAAATTCTTGGCTTATTTTTGGACTCCAACATGACGTGGAAAAAACAAGTTTCTCAAGTAACTCGTCGTTGCTTTAACATTCTAGTAGGACTCAAAATTGAGGCATAACATCCCCCGTGAAACAAAACAACTTCTGGTCAAGTCGCTCGTTTTCCCCCACATACAGTACTGCCTCACTGTATGGGGTAGCTGTAACGTAACGCAAAAGAAAAGAGTCCAAAAGATTATTAACTTTGCCGCGCGCATCATAACTGGTTTCAAAAGAAATCAGCACATTTCACCTGCCCTGAGAGAGCTTGGATGGCTGAAAGTGGACGGTATGATCGCTGAGCGCGACGTGGCAATGCTGTCTAGATTGTTGTGTTCGACTGCGACGCCGCCCGCCCTGACTGCAGGAATACAGAAGCGCTCAGATGTGTCGCTGCGCGCGACCCGCGCCTCAGAGGCAGGAGCACTGCACGCTCCCAGGGTACGAACTGAGGCCGCTAAGCGTGCATTTGCGTACAGATCAGTCATGACTTGGAACAGATTGCCCGCCGACGTCAGAACATCAGAGTCTGTCATTACGATTCGTACCGCTGCTAATAAATGGCTCTTTGCAAGCGAGGACTGTGACTGAGGTTTTGATGTAAGCTGTAGTTAGTTGCAATTGGATTTTAATCATAGTGTGTTTTTACGATGTATTTTACGATGTATTTTACAATGTACATATTTTATTTCTCCATTCAACTCATTCTTGTTCATGACGATGACCACTGAAAAGCCATCTGATGGAGGGGTTTAATAAACTGATTGATTGATTGATTGATTGGAGATCTATCCCGGGGGTACCAACTGTGTCAGCCTCAGCACTGTGCCGGAAGCCTATCTCACCTTGATGTTGTTGAGGTTGAGCATCTGCAGGTCGGCGTCGTCTTGCTTCAGCCGCTCGATGGACTGCTCCGGGTCGGTCATGTTGGGCGGCTCGGGCGCCATCGGCTTGGGCCGGGTGGCGCGCGTGATGCCCGCCCAGCCCACGTCCGACTCGATCCGCTTACCCAGCAGCGACGCGTGGTACTGGTCCTGGTTCATCATCGAGTGGAAACCCAGGATCGCTGCCGAGATGGGAAACAGAGACAGTCACAGCGACGCGTGGCACTGGTCCATCATCGAGTGGAAACCCAGGATCGCTGCCGAGATGGGAAACAGAGACAGTCACAGCGACGCGTGGCACTGGTCCTGGTTCATCATCGAGTGGAAACCCAGGATCGCTGCCGAGATGGGAAACAGAGGCAGTCACAGCGACGCGTGGCACTGGTCCTGGTTCATCATCGAGTGGAAACCCAGGATCGCTGCCGAGATGGGAAACAGAGACAGTCACAGCGACGCGTGGCACTGGTCCTGGTCCATCATCGAGTGGAAACCCAGGATCGCTGCCGAGATGGGAAACAGAGACAGTCAATGCGACGCGTGGCACTGGTCCTGGTCCATCATCGAGTGGAAACCCAGGATCGCTGCCGAGATGGGAAACAGAGACAGTCACAGCGACGCGTGGCACTGGTCCTGGTTCATCATCGAGTGGAAACCCAGGATCGCTGCCGAGATGGGAAACAGAGACAGTCACAGCGACGCGTGGCACTGGTCCTGGTTCATCATCGAGTGGAAACCCAGGATCGCTGCCGAGATGGGAAACAGAGACAGTCACAGCGACGCGTGGTACTGGTCCATCATCGAGTGGAAACCCAGGATCGCTGCCGAGATGGGAAACAGAGACAGTCACAGCGACGCGTGGTACTGGTTCACCATCGAGTGGAAACCCAGGATCGCTGCCGAGATGGGAAACAGAGACAGTCACAGCGACGCGTGGTACTGGTCCTGGTTCATCATCGAGTGGAAACCCAGGATCGCTGCCGATATGGGAAACAGAGACAGTCAATGTGACATGAGAGGTAAATATCCGATCGACGAGCTTACGCAGGGTATTACACGATTCACACGTGTAGGAAGCAGCTCAGGTTAACAAGCTCAGCTCAAGCTCAAATGGCAACGGATCCAGACGAGCTGGTCAGTAATACCAACAGTCGTTCATTGAACACCAGACGAAAGAAGACAATGCACAAGGCCGCCATTGAACTTCTGCCGACTGCGCTGGCTTCAATTGACGCCATTCATATACGCAGGACGGATCACCAATCACCATGACCTTCACAGAAGGCATACAAATGATGATCTGCAATGCAGAACGGATCACCAATCACCATGACCTTCACAGAAGGCATACAAATGATGATCTGCAATGCAGAACGGATCACCAATCACCATGACCTTCACAGAAGGCATACAAATGATGATCTGCAATGCAGAACGGATCACCAATCACCATGACCTTCACAGAAGGCATACAAATGATGATCTGCAATGCAGAACGGATCACCAATCACCATGACCTTCACAGAAGGCATACAAATGATGATCTGCAATGCAGAACGGATCACCAAGCACCATGACCTTCACAGAAGGCATACAAATGACAGACAGATCTGCAATGCAGAACGGATCACCAATCACCATGACCGCCACAGAAGGCATACAAATGACAGATCTGCAATGTGATTGGGATCTGCAGTCGCCGACATCTGCAATGTCATCGGAATGCCACAGCCGTCCACCAGTTGGGTAACAACCGTCCGCTGGTGTGTGCCCTTCAGTACCGCAGGCAGGTCAGATCTCTAGGTAGCGTGTCAAAGACCGCGTGTACTACAGCGTGGCGCACCGGCAGATCGCAGCGGCAGATCGCACCGGCAGATCGCACCGGCAGATCGCAGCGACAGATCACACCGGCAGATCGCACCGGCAGATCGCACCGGCAGATCGCACCGGCAGATCGCACCGGCAGATCGCACCGGCAGATCGCAGCGGCAGATCGCACCGGCAGATCGCACCGGCAGATCGCACCGGCAGATCGCACCGGCAGATCGCAGCGACAGATCGCAGCGACAGATCGCAGCGACAGATCACACCGGCAGATCGCACCGGCAGATCGCACCGGCAGATCGCACCGGCAGATCGCACCGGCAGATCGCACCGGCAGATCGCAGCGACAGATCGCACCGGCAGATCGCAGCGACAGATCGCAGCGACAGATCGCAGCGACAGATCGCAGTGACAGATCGCACCGGCAGATCGCACCGGCAGATCGCACCGGCAGATCGCAGCGACAGATCGCAGCGACAGATCGCAGCGACAGATCACACCGGCAGATCGCACCGGCAGATCGCAGCGACAGATCGCAGCGACAGATCGCAGCGACAGATCACACCGGCAAATCGCACCGGCAGATCGCAGCGACAGATCGCAGCGACAGATCGCAGCGACAGATCGCAGCGACAGATCACACCGGCAGATCGCACCGGCAGATCGCAGCGACAGATCGCAGCGACAGATCGCAGCGACAGATCACACCGGCAGATCGCAGCGACAGATCGCAGCGGCAGATCGCAGCGGCAGATCACACCGGCAGATCGCAGCGACAGATCGCAGCGACAGATCGCAGCGACAGATCGCAGCGACAGATCACACCGGCAGATCGCAGCGACAGATCGCAGCGGCAGATCGCAGCGGCAGATCGCAGCGGCAGATCGCAGCGACAGATCGCAGCGGCAGATCACACCGGCAGATCGCAGCGACAGATCACACCGGCAGATCGCAGCGACAGATCGCAGCGGCAGATCGCAGCGACAGATCGCAGCGACAGATCGCAGCGACAGATCGCAGCGACAGATCGCAGCGGCAGATCGCACCGGCAGATCACACCGGCAGATCGCACCGGCAGATCGCAGCGACAGATCGCAGCGACAGATCGCAGCGACAGATCGCAGCGACAGATCGCAGCGGCAGATCGCAGCGGCAGATCGCAGCGGCAGATCGCAGCGACAGATCGCAGCGGCAGCAGCCACAACAGCAAGGCATTGTGTGATTCGCCCTGGACACACGTGACACAGCAGCAGAGTACGACCCATCCGACCCCGACGTACCCACCACGGCTCAGTCTTGGGTGTGTGTTTGCGAGTGCCGCGCCCCTAGATCCACTCTATTGAGCCCGAATTCAAATCGGCTGCTGTGCTGTTGTCAGCCGAAATTAGAGAGCCTGATTCGCTGGAAGATCGATGACGTATTACTACGTCATACCAGGTGACGTCATACTCCTGCTGACAAGTGCCAGCTCTGCTGCTGCGAGGAAGTAGGTGCAGGACGCACGTTTTGTCAGCAGGCACGGAAATTGGCGCATGCGGCAGTAGCGCAGTTGAAGGCGGGTTTGTAAACAAAGCAAAGAGAGTTTGTTTGGGGTTGAAAGCAGCGAACTCTGAGGTATTTTTCACAATCACTGTCCTGCCTTTGCTGTATGATTATCTTTTTGGTTTTCGCGCACATG
>JAXIVJ010020038.1:0-12500 GCA_036785665.1 Chirona hameri | reverse complement strand
CTGTCTATCTGTATGTCTATCTGTCTGTCTATATGTATGTCTATCTGTCTGTCTATATGTCTGTATATCTGTCTGTCTATCTGTCTGTCTCTATGTCTGTATATATGTCTGTATATCTGTCTGCCTATCTGTCTGTCTATATGTCTGTATATCTATCTGTCTATCTGTATGTCTATCTGTCTGTCTATCTGTATGTCTATCTGTCTGTCTATCTGTCTGTCTATCTGTCTGTCTATCTGTCTGTCTATCTGTCTGTCTATCTGTCTGTCTATCTGTCTGTCTATCTGTCTGCCTATCTGTCTGTCTATCTGTCTGTCTATCTGTCTGTATATCTGTCTGTATATCTGTCTGTATATCTGTCTGTCTATCTGTCTGTCTATCTGTCTGTCTATCTGTCTGTCTATCTGTCTGTCTATATGTCTGTCTATCTGTCTGTCTATCTGTGTGTATATCTGTCTATCTATCTGTCTGTCTATCTGTCTGTCAATATGTCTGTCTATCTGTCTGTCTATCTGTCTGTCTATCTGTCTGTCTATCTGTCTGTCTATCTGTCTGTCTATCTGTCTGTCTATCTGTCTGTCTATCTGTCTGTCTATCTGTCTGTCTATCTGTCTGTCTATCTGTCTGTCTATCTGTCTGTCTATCTGTCTGTCTATCTGTCTGTCTATCTGTCTGTCTATCTGTCTGTCTATCTGTCTGTCTATCTGTCTGTCTATCTGTCTGTCTATCTGTCTGTCTATCTGTCTGTCTATCTGTCTGTCTATCTGTCTGTCTGTCTATCTGTCTGTCTATCTGTCTGTCTATCTGTCTGTCTATCTGTCTGTCTATCTGTCTCTCTATCTGTCTCTCTATCTGTCTCTCTATCTGTCTCTCTATCTGTCTGTCTATCTGTATGTCTATCTGTCTATATATCTGTATGTCTATCTGTCTGTCTGTCTATCTGTCTGTCTATCTGTCTATATGTCTGTCTATCTGTCTGTCTATCTGTCTGTCTATCTGTCTGTCTATATGTCTGTCTATATGTCTGTCTATCTGTATGTCTATATGTCTGTCTATCTGTCTGTATATCTGTCTGTCTATCTGTATGTGTATCTGTCTGTCTATCTGTCTGTCTATCTGTCTGTCTATCTGTCTGTCTATCTGTCTGTCTATCTGTCTGTCTATCTGTCTGTCTATCTGTCTGTCTATCTGTCTGTCTATCTGTCTGTCTATCTGTCTGTCTATCTGTCTGTCTATCTGTCTGTCTATCTGTCTGTCTATCTGTCTGTCTATCTGTCTGTCTATCTGTCTGTCTATCTGTCTGTCTATCTGTCTGTCTGTCTATCTGTCTGTCTATCTGTCTGTCTATCTGTCTGTCTATCTGTCTGTCTATCTGTTTGTCTATCTGTCTGTCTATCTGTCTTTCTATCCGGCACCGCTCAGTGTATGCAGTGTAAAGGTCCCAGTTAATTCACGTGCTGAATTGGTGCGGATACCTCCATCCCGGAGATGCCAGCTGCTATGCATAGGACACATGTGGGAGTGAAAAATCACCGGAAGGGGCAGAATCTGCCCCCGCAGGGAATATGGTTAAAGGTCATAAGTCAGTCACTTGTTAAGATATCGACTTTAAATTTAGTACACATATTCACCGCACACATCTCTATCACAAATATTCCGGTTTTGAGATAATTCTGATTTTTTATTGAAATTTAAAAAAAAAAATGTATTTGGATTTCTCAAAATTTTGAATAGAAAAACTCAAAACTCCGAGATAGCAGTTTGATAGCCCGGTCTATTGTCAGTAATTTGATTTAAGACAATTGAGTTTATCTAAAATATCGTACCTTTCACAGCGTTTTCCGCAAACCATTATTTTGCAACAAAAACCGAAGAACATGACCTGACGTTATTCCCGGTTGACCTATCATAATCTCATGTTTTCCTTTTGCTAACATGTGTAGAATTGATGTGAGAGAAGGTACTGCAAGTTTGGTGACTATATCTGTGTTCGTTTCGGAGTTATTGCAAAATAACGGGAGGGGGGGGGGGGGCAAAAAATAGCCCCCTAGTAAGTCGCGGGTTAATGTTCTGAATTGGTGCGGATACCTCCATCCCGGAGATGCCAGCTAATCGTCCAGCGGAGTGGACGGGCTAGCACTAGTTATGTCCTATGCAGTTCCAGTTCCGGTCCAGTTAATTCACGTGCTGAATTGGTGCGGATATCTCCATCCCGGAGATGCCAGCTATCCCGTCCCCGTCCCGTCCCGTCCCGTCCAGCGGAGCGGACGGGATAGCACTAGTGAAGTTGCTATTGGACATTCAAATTAAAATGAATTCAAAAGATGCCATTGACGATCAGGCATTATTCAAAGACACAATCGAATTCCTCGCGACAAGACAAGTTTAAACATATGTGAAATATATGTAACATAGGTAACATTTGGAAACTTGATCTTGACCCCTGACCTTGACCTTAGGTCAAGGTCACCAAATGTCAGAAAGAGGTCATACTGCATATCATTCAACGCGTCTTGACGAGAATGACAAAATGACGTTAATTTTTTGTCCTAGCTTTATTCAGTCAAAAGTTGTTAGGGAATGACATTTTTTCACACAAAAATAGCATGTAAAATGGCAAAATTTGCTATATTTGAAGACAAATACAATAAATTTTGCCTTTTCTGTTTAAACGAGACTTCATTACACTTAGAAATAATATAGTCTAAAATGTAAATACATTTGTCTTGGGTATCCAAACATGTTTTTAAATATTTAAAAAATACACATTTTGAAATTGTGGGCCAAGGTCACCAAATGTCAGAAAGATGTCATATTGCATATTATTCAACACCGGTCTTGATGGGAGCAATAGGATGACGTTTACCGTACCCTTCTAGTTTTATTCAGTCAAAAGTTATTTGCGAATAGCTTTTTTAATAGCATGTAAAATGACCAAATTTGAGATATTTGCAGGCAAATAATCATCAATTTAATTTTTGCACTTGAATAACATGCTCTTACACTTCATAATTATATAGTGAAAAAATTGGAAACACGTTTGAGAAAGAGTATCCAAAAAGTTTTAAAACTTAAAAAATACACAATTTTGAAACTTTCGAAAATGAAAAATAATCACAGCCGTTCTGTAGAACAGCTCATTGTCATTCCAATGATACATAATACACATGAATTGCTGCACACACTCCCCGTCATATGGGCTGACAAATATTGACCTGCACAGTGACCTTGGGCAATATCTCCGGAACCACTGCATGGATTGTGGTCAACTTTCGCAGCTCCCTTTAGCGCCCCAGATTGACCTATATACCAATTTTGATCAAAATCGGTCACATGACGTATCACCCCTTTGTCGATTTGTCCTGGAATGTCCCATAAATGACTGGAGTTCCAGGTAAGCACCAATCATAGGCATGAATCAACTGTTACCGTTATTATTATTATGTTACCTCTTAGACCTATTATATTCTGTATGTGGTACAGCATTCGACGATCTAAAGGTATTCAGCAAGACAAGTTAAATTATGCTTCATCTAATCAGGTTGATCAACTAAGATCAACGTGATGCCAGATGTAGAAATGTAATGTTTCGTCGCTATGGGTATTCGGGTTTGTGATTAACACAAAGACTCTTGTGTGTAGCCATAAGATACGATCTGATTACGGCGCTGGCTGGGGACGGTTCATGAGCAGCCTGGGGACCTCAATAAATATGCAAGTGCAAAATGCAGTCTCTCTTTCACATGAACCTATTTGCCGTAGCGTCGATGTTGTACTATTTTTTCCTAAGTTGCACAAATAACGCAGGCAGATGGGCTCTCTCTCACCGGCTGCCGGTCGTTGCTGGGCGAACTAGCCAGCTTTATCGCTCGGATCCGGGATTCGGGTCCCGAGCGAGCTGGCTTTACGACGGCTTTACTCCCTCGTCTCCGGAGAGGGGACGAGGATGTAAAGTTCCGGAGGGTGCGGACTGCGGAGGGTACGGGATCCAGACGGGCCACTGACGGGACGGCAGCCCCTTCCCCCCCTCCCAAGGCCGAGAGGCACTGCTGGCGAGCCGCGTGCGTCACCAACAGCCACACAGAACATCGGACGCCCGCTCGGCTGACAGGCTCTCAGCGGCAGCGCGACTTTTATTTCCGTCCCCGTCGCCCATAGCTTCGGCTTTGGTGTCATGACGCCCGTATCCTGCTGGCGGCGTCTGCAGGCCTTATTTAACGAGCGGCGCCGCCACTGTCCCGTCGTACCAGTGGAACACCAGGACATTGCTCATAAGACGTCCTAACATGGTTATAACTGACGAAGTATACACATATTTTGAGACAAAGTATATTATCAATTGTATACAAAAAGTAACAAATATCCGTGCTCCGGTCCCTGAACCGTAGGCTCAAGCTGGATCCAAATGAAGTAATTTTGTTGTTCATAATACGCATACAGTTATCTCTTATATGCATGGTGGCACCTTTTTATATATTGTATTAACTCTATCACTCAATATCCCTTAAATGCACCGGCACGGCGTGGATTAAAGGGATATTGCCACCTCCGGAGGATTTATAAAAAACAACTTAAATGAATGGTGGGGATCAACAAACGTGTATGCCCAGGCTCAAACTTGTTCCTGCAGCACCTAAAGCAGGGTATCGGCAATTTATTTTGTATTTATTTCTGACTCCAAAACGTTGGTCCCAGTTTTGCTCAGTACTAGATTCATGATGGCAGCTCTCATCCAGTTTGGCTACGAAATTGGCACACGCCCAAAGCCAAAGCGTCCGAATTCGCCGAAACTTGACCTTGAAAAGTCTATCTGTGTTATAAGGTATTGGTCACAAATCTCCTACGGCCCCAAGTCGAGCCATAGCCATTATTGTTGTTTTATTCATGTTTTATTATGAAAGAGGCTATGGTTGTTGAAAATATTATTTTTCCTTTTTTTCTAACCGCCACCCATTAATAGGTGATCAGGAGTGCCCCCGCCCTCAATCCCAACGACGCACGACACCTTAAGTTAACACCAGAGAACAAAAGAGAAAATGTCGCGGCACTCCCAGCTAAGAAATGGAAACAAACATAAAAAGCATATGAAGAGAGGTAGTTTGGGTGTTAATGGATGTGGTGATTTAAAAGAAGGCGGAAAGTAGTAATTGTTGAAAACAGCAAATGACTGCCCCCCAACTACGTCCCAGGATATCATCCTCACTCATCCTCATCCAGGACAGGACGAGGATGGATTCATTCACTCTCATCCTCATCCAGGACAGGATGAGGATGGATTCATTCACTGTGTTAGTAAAGGGGATATCAGTCATACAGGGCGGAGGACACATTCTGGTCTATTTTCAAGTTTTCTTGCTGGTACTTTATGAACCCCTTTCAGCTAAGCGTAGTTTGTTGCTGAGTAGGGATCCCAAAGCCAGCGCCAATGCATGGGCATATAACTAATGATATACCATATAATAATATATCTGGTATTATATAGTAGAAAATGATAATGGATCGTCTGTGGATAGTATGACAGGAAAGGTGATTATATGACAGGTAATATATGACAGGAAAGGTGATTATGGTATATAGGACAAATATGTAATCCGAGAATATTTCACATTGTTCTTATGGAATGAGCATGAAAGGTGTTACAATCACGATGTATATGTACATCAACATATTCTATATTGAAGCTCTATATTTATTCATGTAATGTGTATAAACTCGTGAGATGTTAGTAACTACACTGATATTACTAACAATTAATGCTGTCACTACCTCCAGAAATTGATTACCTCCAGAATCATTAATGCTGTCACTACCTCCAGAATTCCTCCAGAATTTGACGTCTGGTGATATTTTTTATAAGTTGCTTAGAACGGGGAATCGCATTAAATTGTGGGAAAACAGATGATATTGCAGAGTTCCATAGACGTGGACCAAACCAAGCTATTATGCGGATGCGGTAATGTTTTCTAGTAAACATTTCAATGAAGTGACGTGTTACTCTAGATCCACGATGGTTGGGCGGAGAGAAATTGAAGAGTGACCTAATCAAGGTTGGAGCTTCTCGGGTAATGACACTATGCATTACAAGAATGGACTGTTCGGACTGTTATTTAGCCATATCTGTAAGTTTAAGCAGCTGAAATTTATGAAATATTGGGTTTGAGTGGGCAATCCTATGTTGATTGTCAATAATCCTAACTGCTTTCTTCTGAAGAATTAATATTTTATGGAGTAATGTTTGCGCCGAATTTCCCCAAATAAGGCAGCAATAATTGAGATAGGGCATAACTAGACTATTAAACAAAAATAACATATATATTTGCGGCCAAGGAAGAATCTTGATCGCTTTAGTATGCCGATATTTCGGCTAATTATGACAGCTATGTGATCAATGTGGCTCTTCCACTTAAGGTTTGTATCTATGTATACGCCAAGATACTTTACAGTCTCAGAGTTTTTGATAATGGCTTCATTCAAAATTACTTTAATCTTTACATCTTGATTACTTCTATTATACAGTTGATAAAACGTCTTCCTAGTGTTCCATGCAAGTTTATGTATCAGAAACCATTTGCAAAGCATTAGTAAATTTGAGTCTAGCATATTTTGTAGTTCTACTGCGTTATCGGCTTCAAAACAAATTGTTGTATCGTCTGCATATAACAAAGTTGATGCCTGTTTGCAAACATTAGGAAGATCATTTATGTACAGAATAAAGAGCAGGGGTCCCAAAATAGATCCTGTGGGACACTAATGTTTATTTTTTGCAAACTGGATTTTATATTGAGATATTCAACACACTGATATCGATCATTTAAATACGATTCAATTATATTTAGAAATGTGTTCAAAAAGCCATAAACCCTGAGTTTGCTTAGTAGTATGCTATGTTCCACCGTGGCAAAAGCTTTTTGCTAGGTCTAAGTATATCCCACATGTAATATTGTTGTGCTCAAATCCTTTTAGGACTTTATCTTGTAGGAGGAGCAGGGGCATATATGTTGAGTGGCCCTTCCTGAAACCGAATTGATTACAGCAAAGAATATCGTTATTTGAAATATGATACATCATTCTAGGATGTATATTTTTTCCCAGAACTTTTGAAAGGTAGGGCAAGATGCTAATTGGCCGGTAGTTGTTCATATTTGTATTATCTCCTGATTTAAAGATCGGTCTAACCACTGCAATTTTAAGTTTATTGGGAAATACGCCAGGTTGTAAGCAACAATTTACCAAATGGACAATGTGATGAATGATGGAATTATAAGTAAGTTTAAACAATTTACCATTAATGTTGTCAACACCAGCACCTACATTGTTCATGTTTGTAACAACTTTTATAAGTTCATCACTGTTTGTGAGCTCCACTTGATGTATCGTGTTATTACAAGTATTTACGAACATTACGGGCTCTCAGAGCATGGCTCAATTGTACTTTGTAGTGCTTTCCCCACAGAGATGAAAAATGTGTTAAGCTATTAGCTATTTCGTTTGGGTTATCAACTTCAATATAATTTTCCTTCTTGAAGGAATTTGGTAAGCGCCTTGTATTGCTTTTACCTATTGCATGTTCATTACGAGCGAGTGCGAAGCGCTCGCTCGTCCTTTCGTGGTATATGGGAAAAATCTGAATATGAGCGGCCCGACCCGGCCCGGCCCGGCCCGGCCCGTGGCGACGCTTTTGAGGAGCTAATATCTCTGCAACCGCACGTCCGATTGACAAGCGGGTTTCTTTGCTGAGTAGCCCCATCTAACCTAACCTGTTTGAGATCAGTGCCGACTCATGTGGGTAACTACTACTGCGCGTGACGCGTGCCGCGTGAGGGGTGTTGAAAAGTGTTTTTTCGTTAAAAAAAACTGCAACGGCTGGGCCGATTGTGTTCAAATTTGGTGTGTGGTTAGGGACCCCTCAGCCGCCACTTTCCCACATGTTAGAGGTGGGGTGCCTCTGCATGTGCGCACGTGCATACCCCTATTATATATCTCAGGAACGGCAGAGCCGATTGTGAAATTTGTTAAAGCTATTTCGTTTGGGATATCAACTTCAATATCATTTTCATTCTTGAAGGAATTAGGTAAACGCCTTGTATTGCTTTTACCTATTGCATGATCATTAAGTATGTTCCACATTTTCTTGGCATTATTTCTGTTTGTTTCAAATTGAGTGTCTATGTATTTCTTTTTTGCACATCTTATAATCCCATTTAGGATCTTCCTATACGGATTATACTTTTTCTTGTTATTTGGTGAAGGATGTTTTTGCTTCAAGGCAAATAGCTTTGATCGGTGAATGATGGATGAAAGGATTGCAGGAGATATCCATGGCTTAATTGCGCTATTTTTTTCGAGTCGTTTTATGCTGATAACTGTACCGACTTTTGGTTGTTGAATAGGCATGTACAATAACATCACATGCTTTCTCTGGATCACTTATATTTTCAAAACCATCTAGTGCATGTATCAAGTCATTTGTGAACTGAGTAATTTTGCTGTAATCAAAATTGACCTTGGTTTCTCTTATGTTTTCATTGAGCGCAATGTGTTTATTTAAAGTTGCAAATACTGGAAAATGGTCACTTGTATCATCAAATATTATACCAGAATTTTGAACACAGCCCAGGTTGTTACAAAATATATTGTCAATGAGAGAAGCACAAGTGTCTTGAGCTCTAGTGGGCTTTGATATTAATGGCAGAAAACCAGACGATGCCAAGGTACTACAAAATTATAAAGTTTGGCTGTTAACCCGCGAGTTACTGGGGGGCTATTTTTTGCCCCCCTCCCGTTATTTTGCAATAACTCCTAAACGAACGCCGGTATCGTCACCAAACTTGCAGTACCTTCTCTCACATCAATTCTACACATGTTGGCAAACGGAAAAATATTAGGTTATAATAGGTCAACCGGGAATGACGTCAGAGTGACGTCATGTTCTTCGGTTTTTGTTGCAAAATAATGGTTTTCGGAAAACGCTGTCAAAGGTACGATATTTGAGATAAACTAAATTGTTATAAATCAAATTACTAACAATAGACCGGGCTATCAAACTGCTATCCTGGATTTTTGAGGTTTTCGAAATTCAAAATTTTGAGAAATCCAAATACATTTTATTTTGTTTTTACAAAATTTTCAAGAAAAAATCTAAATTATCCAAAAAACGGAATATATGTGATCGAAACGTATGCGGTGAATATGTGTACCAAATTTAAAATCGATATCTTCAAAAATGACCGAGTTATCACCTTTAAATGACAAAAATCGACAACTTCTCAGCATTACTATGCATAAAAAAACGCATTTCCATTTTTGCTTTTTACTTATATTTATATGGAACAAACAATGTTCTAAGGTCATTTTTCGCGTTCTAGACGAAAAACAAACCCATAAACATGTGTTACAACACATAATTACCGTAATCTGCAGTTTGACCTCGTGACCCTCGGATGTCCTTGACCTGACCTAAAGGTCATAAACAGCTTAGAAAGGTACTTAGAAGTGTCAGACACACGAATGATACCGATTTATCGACAGTTTATGCGTTTAATATCGCAATTTTGCGCGACAATTCCACCCATCGAGACCTTTTGACACGGTCAAACATTTTGTACTTGACCTGAGCTGTGACGTCATCGGTGACCCCGAAGTAAACAAAATTATGTTTCCCTTGATAAATTTTACAGGGCTATCTAATGCCGTTTGAATTTTTACATTCGGTCCAGTAGTTCCGGAGATCAGAGGGGGAGCTAAAAATAGCCCCCCCCCCAGTAAGTCGCGTTATGAAATATACCCCAGTAACTCGCGGGTTAAGGCACATGTTTAGAAGATCATAATTAAAGTCTCCAAAAAGAAAGATATTTTGTTTTTGGTAGAAAGAAAATCAAGAGCAATCCCAAACTCATCATTAAAAATGATATTTTAGGAGGCCTATATAAAAGGAAAACAGTAATAAATAAAGTGCTACTCAATTGACACTCCAAAAGTAAAGATTCTGTACATTTTACAAGCTTGGGCATTTTCCTTATACTCTTTAAGCAATCATTTCTTGCATAAATCGCTACTCCTCCACCAACGCCCACATCTCGATTGTCAAAAAACATGAGTAGCCTTCTAAACTTCTTTTTTCCTCTAACCCATCATGCAACCAAGTCTCTGAAACACATATGAAAGACCATCTACATTTTGTGAGGTGCAAGAATACCTGTAACTCTGAAAACTTATCATCAGATAACATGGACCTTGCATTCACATGAATACTGATAAATTGGTGGGAAATGAAAAGGTATTTTCATTTCCCACCAATTTATCAATTCAATCACCATGTCAAGACAAAAAGAAAAAAAAAACGCATATTTTAAATCACAATATTCAGTATTGAATTAAATATGAAAACAATGAAGCAAAGAAAAACACCCTGTTTTCCAAGTTGTCACGTGACAATACATAACGCCTTTGCCTTTATTGTAAATGTAACGTGTGCACTATATTTGCATACTATTTCTATGAATGGGAAAGGACTAAGAAATACTATCAGTCACGATGACCAGTTGTCAGGATACTATGATTTTGTATTGTTTTAGTCTACTTTTACACAAGCTCAAGTGCTCTTTTAACATCTCAGGTCTTGCGCTCAGCTGGCTTGAGTCTTACCTAAGCCAACGATCCCAGCGAGTCATTCTCGATGGGAAACATTCTGACTGGGCTCCGGTACTATCCGGGGTCCGGAAGGCAGCATTTTAGGCCCAATTCTGTTCACCTGTTACGTCGCTGACCTTCCTAATCACATCAAAACATCGTGCCTGTCTTATGCAGACGATATCAAAATTTTCAACCGAATCAGTTCCCCAGAGGACGCTCATTCCCTCCAGGCCGACTTAGACCGCCTCAGTTTGTGGTCCAAAACTTGGCGTTTGAAACTCAACCCAGCTAAGTGCAAGACGATCACTTTTACCCTGCGCTCATCACCTCATCTTGTATCGTACGTGCTGGACGGCCACAAGCTTGAGCGATGTGTGCGCGTGCGTGACCTTGGCGTCATTTTAGACGCCAAGCTTACATTTGCGGACCACGTTGACGCCACAGTCGCTAAAGCTAACCGCATGCTTGGCCTGCTAATTAGAAGCATGCAGATGTCTGCTGGCACACAACAAACGCGCTTTGACCATGCCGCAGCCCTCGCCGCCTACAAGGCCCATGTAAGATCCATACTGGAATACGGTAGCGTAATCTGGTCAGGCGCTGCGGTCACCCATATGCGCCGGCTGGAGCGCCTTCAACACCGTTTCCTGATGTGGCTGGGATCTAAAACCCAAGCAGCGTGTCCACCACTTGATTACGTGTCATTGCTCGAGCTGTTTGGCTGCGCATCGGTCAGGTCGCGTTTCGTTCGGTCCGATCTAATGTTCATGCGCTCAGTATTCAGCGGCAACATAGACTGCCCTGATATTGTGGCAACGTTCCCGCTGTCAGCACCAAGTCGACGTACGCGGCGCCCCGAGCTCTTCCATGTACCTCGTGGAAGAGTTGACTCTGTAAAGAGGGGCTTCTTGATTCGTCTCCCGCATCTCTTTAACTCGCTCACACACAGCAGCCCTCAGACGGATTTATTTATGCCGTCTCGTACCCTTAGATCTGACATCACGAAGTTTCGCTGATGTTCAGGGCACATACTTGAGTTAAGGTCGCTGCTGTGAGCTGTGACCCGTGATCGGTCATTGGCTTTAAGTTGCACTTGTCTATTTTAGGTCTTTTGCCTGTACCAGCGCTATATCTACACGTTTATATTTACTTTTACCGGCGCTTTTATGTATTTGTCTATTTTTAGGTTTTTGCCTGTATCAGCGCTTTATTTACACGTTTGTTCCTACTTTCACTGGCGATTTTAATCGCCTTTTATGTATTTATTTTATGCTGCTGTGTTTACTATGCAGTATAGTTGTGTTCTCTTATTGTATGTACCATGTGCACTCATGTAGTTTGTGAATGTTTTAATTTCCTGTTGCATGAGGGCAGCATGACTGCAACCGTAAGTGGGCCCTGTGCCTGTGGTTGTTGACTCAATAAATAAATAAATAAATAAATAAAGTTTTATCGCTACTTATTCATCACACCATCACATAGAAGTATGTGAGTAAGACGTATTATGAGGCTCTGTTTTTGTTATATTGATGTGAATTGAGCTTCAGTTGACCTGAACAGTAGCAAACAAACAAAAATGCTCACAACCAATCAATGACACTGTAATGTGTGAAAATTATATAATGATAGTCATTTTCATGATAATATCGTTCAACCAGTCACCTGGTAGATGAGCAGTATGCATGTGTCAGACTTAATATTGATCAAGATTGCATAAACATGTATTTGTGTTGTATTTTCTACAAATTGCACCACCAGACTTGTCTCCTGCATGCTGCATAAGTACAATCATTGATTAATTTAGCAGGTTCACAGGCCCTCCCAGAAGACCTTAGCAGATCTGATCTGAATGAATCTGATCTGAATGA
>JAXIVJ010020037.1:0-15778 GCA_036785665.1 Chirona hameri | reverse complement strand
TCCCCTCACGCGGACAGAGCGCCCCATCTCAGACGGCCAGAGTGCCCCTCTCAGGCCAGAGCGCCTCCCTTCAGGCGGCCAGAACACCGCCCTCTCAGGTGGCCAGAGCGCCCCCTCTCAGGCTGCCAGAACGCCCCCTCTCAGGCAGCCAGAGCGGCCCATCTCAGGCGGCCAGAGCGGCCCCTCTCAAGCGGCCAGAGCGCCCCATCTCAGACGGTTAGAGTGCCCCTCTCAGGCAGCCAGAGGGCCCTCTCTCAGGCGGCCAGAGTGCCCCCTCAGCCGGCCAGAGTGCCCCCTCTCAGGAAACCAGAGCACCCCTCTCAGGCGACCAGAGCACCCCCCTCTCAGGCGGCCAGAGCGCCCCCTCTCAGGCGGACAGAGCGCCCCTCTCAAGCGACCAGAGCGCCCATCTCAGGCGGCCAGAGCGGCCCCTCTCAAGCGGCCAGAGCGCCCCCTCAGCCGGCCAGAGTGCCCCCTCTCAAGAAACCAGAGCACCCCCTCTCAGGCGGCCAGAGGCCACCCCCCTCTCAGGCGGCCAGGGCACCCCCTCTCTGGCGGTCAGAGCGCCCCCCCTCTCAGGCGGCCAGAGCGCCCCTTTCAAGCAGCCAGAGCACCCCCTCTCAGGCGGGCCAGAGCGCCTCCTCTCAGACGGCCAGATCGCCCCCTCTCAGACGGCCAGAGCGCCCCCCCCCCCCTCTTAGGCGGCTAGAGCGCTCCGTCTCAGGCGGCCAGCGCGCCCCCTCTCAGGCGGCCAGATACACCCTCCTCCGGCGGCCAGAGCGCCCCTTGCAAGCAGTCAGAGCGCCACCCTCTCAGGCGGCCAGAGCGCCCCCTCTCAGCGCGGCCAGAGCATCCCTCTCAGGTGGCCCGAACGCCCTTTGTCAGGCGGCCAGAGCGCCCCCTCTCACGCGGCCAGAGCGCCCCCTCTCAGGTGACCAGAGCGCCCCCTCTCAGGGCCAGCAGCCCCTGCCAAACACAAAGCGCCCCCCGGCTGAGTTCGGGGGGCAACTGCCTTCTTCCCCCCCTCTTCCGCCGCCACTGCCAGAGCGCCCCTCAGGTGGCCAGGAGACCCCCTCATGCGACCAGAGCGCCCCCTCAGGGAAGTCAGAGTGCCCCCTCAGGCGGTCAGTGCGCCCCCTCAGACGGCCAGAACGCCCCCTCAGGAAGCCAGAGCGCCCCCTCAGGCGGCGGCCAGAGCGCCCTTTCAGGCAGCCAGTGCGCCCCCTTGCAAGCAGCCAGAGCGCCCTCTCTCAGGCGGCCAGAGCGCCCCCTCTCAGGCGGCCAGAGCACCCCTTGCAGGTGACCAGAGCGCCCCCTCTCAGGCGGCCAGAGCGCCCTCTCAGGTGGCCCGAGTGCCCTTTGTCAGGCGGCCAGAGCGCCCCTTGCAGGTTACCAGAGCGCCCCCTCTCAGGCGGCCAGAGCACCCTCTCTCAGGCGGCCTGAGCGCCCCTTGCAGGTGACCAGAGCGCCCCCTCTCAGGCGGCCAGAGCGCCCCTCTCAGGCAGCCAGAGCGCCCTTTGTCAGGCGGACAGAGCGCCCCCTCTCAGGCGGCCAGAGCGCCCCCTCTCAGGCCAGCAGCCCCTGCCAAACACAACAAAGCGCCCCTCAGCTGAGTTTGGGGGGCAACTGCCCCCTCCCCATGCCCATTCTTCCCGCCGCAACTGCCAGAGCACCCCTCAGTTTGCCAGAGCGCCCCTCAGGCTGCCAGAGCGGCCCTCAGGTGGCCAGAGCCCCCTCATGCGGGCCATAGCGCCCATTCAGGAAGCCAGCGCGCCCCACCTCAGGCGGTCAATGCGCCCCTCAGACAGCCAAAGCGCCCCCTCAGGCAGCCAGAGCGCTCCCTCAGGCGGCCAGAGCGCCCCCTTCGGCGGCCAGAGTGCCCCTCAGGCTGCCAGAGCGCCCCTCGGGCAGCCCAGAGCGCCCCCCTCAGGTAGTCAGAGCGCCCCCCTCAGGCGGCCAGAGCGCCCCCTCAAGTTGCCATAGCGCCCCTCAGGCAGCCAGAGAGCCCCCTCAGGCGGCCAGAGCGCCCCCTCAGGCGGCCAAAGTGCCCCCTCAGGCGGCCAGAGCGCCCCCTCAGGGCAGCCAGAGCGCTCCCTCAGGCGGCCAGAGCGCCCCCTTCGGCAGCCAGAGCGCCCCCTCAGGACGGCCAGAGGCCCCCCTTGGCTTCCCTTGGCCTTAGCTTTCCCTTGGAATCTGCAGCCGCTGCCAAACACAAAGCGCCCCTCGGCTGATTTTTTTTTTGGGGGGGGGGGCACCTGCCCCCCCCCCCCCCCCCCCCCCCCCCCCCCCCTCCCTGCCCCCCCCCCTCTTCCGTTTGCCCCTGGCCGACAGACACATGATTTATTGTGTGCAATGTTGCTAGTACCCATGCATAAAGCCATACAGCAAATTGCAAGTAAATCTAGCCAATACTTTGGGAGATATTATCCACGAAACATGAGGGCGTCAATTTACACCCCTTTTGCACCTGCCACGTGCTCGCGCACTTATCGGTTTGGATGGAACTGTAGAGCTCTTCATGGGACCCATTTCTAGCCCCCATCCCGTTCCAGCCCATTCAGTTAAACCCAAACCCGTTCCAATCCGAATTCATAGTTGATTGGGCTCCCATTCCCACCCGTTTCCGCATATTTCACTTGTGGTGCTAGAAAATTATATGGGCTGTCCCAAATACGTTCCAACCCGTTACATTTCCAAAACATTCCCCATTCCCACCCATTTCCATCCCGTTCCCATTTCCATCCCGTTCCCATTCCCATACGCAATTTTCATTCCATGAAGGGCTCTAGATGGAACCCATGGGAGTGTCAAATAGTTAAAGCATGTTTAATTTCCTATCCAAACACCATTTTTGATACCCATTGCTCGCACCGTTCTCGAAAACGAAGCTCTCAGCCACCGGGATGTGCCAATTTACACCCCTTCTGCCCCTGTCACGTGCTCACGCGCGTATCGGTTGGGTGGAAACCATGCAGGTGACAAACGGTGGAAGCCGGTTTAATTTCCTATTCACACACCGTTTTGGTACCCGTAGTTCGCATCGTTCTCGGAAACGAATATCCCCTCTGAGCTGGCGTTAATTTATATATACGCATGTGTCTATCCCGTGCCTGTCGGACGCTAAAGGCGGCCGCACACTGGGCCATTCGGCGCGCGATATCACGGCGACATTACGCGCTTCCGCGGTGTTCAGCACTGCAAAAAACTCGTCCGGGACCAGCTTTTTTCCGCGATATCGCGCGCCGAATGACGCAGTGTGCGGCCGCCGTAAGTTACCGAGATATCGACCTTGGATTACATCCATGTTTCGCGTTTTTCCGCATTTTACACATACACATTCCGCTTTTGTTATGTTCTGCATGTTAACCCTCGCCCTACAGGGGGCCTGACAGGCCCCCCCTGAGGTTTTTCTTGAATAACTTTTGACACATAAAGTGCACCTTGCTGACATTTTCGGTAGCTTAGTTTACAACAATTATACGTTGGCTGTAAAAATTTAATTGAAATTAGTCAAGAAGTTTGGGAGATAATAATGTTTTGAATACGTCATGTGGGCAAAAAATAGAAATATTGGAAAAATCGTAGAAAACAGAGTTTTAAAGCAAATGGCAAACGCAATTCACTAAAGATGCAAAATGGCATTCTCTTTAAAATGTCAATCTTTGATTTTCACAATTTTGGGTTTTTGATCCCTAAAATTAAGAAAAACTTTTTTTGTTTAATCCCCCACAAAATTACAATTTTCAAAGATATTAGAAAAACCGGAATAGATGTGAGAGAACTGAGTATGGGCAATACCCATACCAAATTTAAAAGCAATATCTTCATTTTTGACTGAGTGATAGCTTCCTAAGTGTAAGAAACTGATGACGTCATTTTTTTTAATAACTTTTTCACATTTTTGGACAAGATACGAACAAATCATTACTTTTTGTATTTCTGACCCAAAACTGGTCTAGGAACATGCCTTTTTTAACATTTATCAATCTCTAATTTTGAGGCTTTTTGAAGAGCAAAATCGCTGTTCTGGACGTGGTAAATCCGAGGTCATTCACTTGACCTGGAAGTTCACCCGTTGACCTGAAACCTAAAAATCGCATGGTCTTGTGACGTCGTAAATACGCTTTAAAAAAATATCCTGGTCGTGACGCCCCGCCCCAAGACGCCACGACCAGTTGTTGCTATTTGTGTGTTTGTGAGTGCTCCGTGTCCAAAGTCCAAAGTCCACTGCACCGTCCATGACTCGTCATCTCAAAGCTCACGGCTGTGACGTCACCGGGCGTACAAAAGCCGAGCCGTGCCAGCCATCTTCGCAGTCGACACTGTCAGGGCAGCTGGTCTCCCTCGTCTCTCCACTCCTCCACGACTCGCCGTCAAACTCAGAAGTAACAACAGAAGCAGCAGGTCTGCCTCCGCTACAGCAGCAACAATGTCAATCCAGATCGCTCACCTGCCCGGAGATGAGATTGACTGTGAGTTTGGGGCGGGCCATGATCCTTTTCTCGGAGGTGATGAGAAGGGTGACATATACTGCGACCCTGGCACAATGCGGCATGCTGATAGATGCTATCCAGATGTTCATGTTGCACGAGTCGTGATCAGTGGCAGAAAGTAAAGCTATGTGAAGCCATCTCTCAGGGTTCTCTGTTTAAGTGATTATACGTACTACGTAGTCTCTGCTCTTACACAGGGCTCCTATCTGCCACAAGCCTGCTTAAACTTCAAAGTCTTCTGCGTGGATGAGCAGCTTCGAACGTAGTTGTGTCCGTTTAAATCATAGTTAGTCAGTGCCACAAGGCGGGTGCGAATATTCCCGCAGACTGCTGTAGTGGTGACTTCACCTGACTTCACCTCGTTAACTGTGTGTTCTTTGTTCAGCTCTGCGTCGTCAGTTTGACCTTCTGGACACTGACGAGGACGGCCACATCTCACTGATGCACCTGACCAACGTCCTCCGCAGCATCGACCTCCACATCACCGACACAGAGATGGCCGACGTCATGACCAAAACCGACGTCGACGGTAAGCCAATGCACCAAATAGACGTTCATAGTAGGTTTTGGTCGAAATGGAAATCGGCAGTAATCTTGTGAAGTCTACTAGCGGTACAAACTGAACATTGTGGTGTCACACCCCGGCCTATTCAGCACATGAGCTGTATCATATGGTCACGAACCTCGTTCCGTCTACCACTTGACCTAGCCGAGGTATCATCTCATCCCGGCCTGCCTGCTGCGTTGCTGAACATGCACCCTGACCTGCCGGCAGGTGACGGCATTATCACGTTCGAGGACTTTGTGCACGCCTTCCGCCAGTCTCGTAAGGATGAGCTGGCCAAGGTAGACCACGAGCGGCAGGCCAACCTCAGGAAGACCTTCCAGGTATGGTGTTCAGGAGTCAGTGAATCAGAATACAAGAAAGCGCAGCTGATCGATTCATAGTTGGTAGTTACTTGCACAATCAATCAAATTCGCAGTTTTCGTGGCCCGAAGCAGAGTCCGAAGCAGTAGCTATAAGCAGCTTGATTATCTTTTCGCAGATCTTTGACCGTCGGAACTTCGGCACCATCACCGCCAAGGACATCTGGAATGTTCTGAAGAGTCTTGGAAAGAACATCACACTGGAAGAAAGTAAGTTTAGAGTTTTCGCGAAGCTGTTGTTCCTCCACCGTCCACTTCCTTATGCTTGCAGAGAATGTTGTATTCCGATGCGTTGTTAATTACGATAGCGTTTTCAGTACACCAGTGCCTAATTTATAGTTCATGTTTTATCGTTATTGCGGTCGGGCTCAAAACGCGATAAATACTTTTCACGTTTCACAATTGTCGGTTAAGTGCATTTCTCTCTGCCTGACTGCCCTTGATCCCAGAAAGTGTCACTATAAACATGACATTTTCTGTATTTTCAGTTGAGGATATTGTGGAGGAGATTGATCAGGACGGAGACAGCCGCATCTCCTACTCAGGTGAGCAGATATCGTTAGGGAACGAGGGTCTGGAGGTCCCATGGCATGAACTCATCGTTTTTGTTCTGGGTTATTTGCGGATGTCCACGAAAAATGAATGGTCGTATGGAACAAAATATTGACTCTTCAATACCTTGCGCCTATTGTCTATGACAGTTTAACCCTATTTGTAACAGGCTCCTGGCTACCCCTATTTGTAACAGGGGGGGCGGATTCCGCCCCCCCCCCCCGGAGATCTCGAGATCTACCCGTCCGATTTTCACAAATCAAACGATGTTTGGTTCCTCTCAACACGATCTACATTCCTAAATAATAAAAACATCTAAATTTTGGATAGAGGGGCAACAGGGGGGGGGGCAAAAACTACACATTTTAGTGGTATTTTTGATCCGACATAGCGTTCATGTTTATCGACCGATTTGAACACAACTAATGGGAATCGATAGAGATTGAATTGCAAATTGATATATGTTGGTGACGTTTGAAAATTCAAAAATCATAGGCGTGTGCAGGTCACTCAATATGGGGGTGAAGTAAATGAGTAATAAAACCATTTTTTGATGTTGTTTTTTTGATAAATGAAATGGTATGTGATTGTGATATTAGACAGAACAGTTATACATCATATTTGTTGCCATAGGCGGTACCAGGTTAGTGAAAAAGGGAGGTAAATTGGGAAAAAATATTAACCGCAGACAAGTTGCTACCCAGCACTATAAATATGTTACTGATCGTAGATAATTCCTTTTTGCATGTTGTACTTCATCATAGGCGTATCCAGGATCCAAACTGGGGCGGCGCAAGACATTTTGAAAAGTGTATTATCCGCTAGTATGATACTCACTAGTCAACAGTGACTATTTCACTTACAACTTCAATTGACATTGCTTACCCCCCTTTTTACCCTACCTGGACTCGCCTATTATCTTATAATCGTTCGTAGAGTAGCCTGTGGTGCGTGTTTCATCCGAAAACTGCAGTATGTTATGTCATTGTACGCCCATGCCTCTTAGTTTCCTTGCAAAAATATGACCCCCTTTCTTCCATTCCTGAGCGCGCCTCTGCCAAAAATGACTTTATTCCCTTTTCTGGCCTCATATGTGCGTATATCATTGTAAGCTAAACGTCTATTGCGCCGTTATCGCTGGCATATCGTCATCTCCATGCCAGTTACCCCCCTTTTCATGTTCCTGAACACGCCCCTGAAACTCTATATGTAATAAATTATGCAAATAATGGAATCAGAAGCTATATTTTACATCTTGATAGCTATAAATGCCCCTTACATCGCTCTATTGGCTTCCCGCCTAGCATTGAATACTTCCTAGAAACCCCCCCCCCCCCTTTTCAAGCCCCTGAAACCGCCTCTGCCATGCAATTTTTATGATATTTCATTAACATCAACTAATTTGCACTTGCTGCAGTCACCGTAAACCGATGTAACTCATTTATACTTGATGCAGTTAGGAAGAAACCGTGAAGATCGCATTTCCGTATTATCGCCAAATTTCGCCTCCGAACCCACCCAAAACTTGGCCCTGGAACCGCCTCTGTTCAGGTTAAGAACTCAAAATTTTGACTCGAAATGCGGTATTCAGTTCTATGAAAAGTCCAAAAATGTCATGGGCCTGCTCCTAGCCGTTCTGGAGATATCTGCGAAAAACATGAGGGGGGGGGGGCGGAATCCGCCCCCCCCCCCCTGTTACAAATAGGGTTAATATAGGACTGGCAAAAAGTAAATTATGAAAAAAATCATTTAGATTCCTGGGCGATCATGAGTGGAATATTTTATAAATATGTACGTTTTGGTCTTACAGAACTGTTGGCGCGATTACCTACCTACCTTTACCTTGCTTTACCTTTCGACCTGCCGTTCGAAAGCTAGTCAAAAATAATGTTGAAACTATTTCAGTCATGTTTTGGCTTTGGTCAATATTGAGGTCACCAGAGGTCATCAAAGGTTAGATTTTCCAGTTTTAGGACTTCGCTTCGAAAACCCTCAAATATCTCGGAAACTATGACATCCAGGAACAACGGAAAAAAACAATGGAAAGCTCTTGCAAAATTAAATAGCTAAGATGTCCTCACATTTGAGTTCAGGTGAAAGTTAAGGCTCCAGAGGTCATCAAAGTTCAAACAGGCTATTTTTGGCCAAACTGTTTTTCACATATAACCTTTTACCTAATAAAGATAATGCAATAATTTAGACACCATCATGTTCGTCTCATCAAGGCGCTTTTAATAATATTCGAGTGGTTAGATCAACTGAAAAATTTGACAGCAAGTCAAGGTCAAGTGATGACCCAAATAGTGCATGTTGCATGTTGGGAGACGTGCCTCGACGAGACAAACATATTGGTGCCAGTTTCATTTCTATATCTTCATTCTGTCTAGAATTATTGACAAAAAAGTGTTGGTGACCTCGGATGACCTCAAGTGACCTTACAAGGGACCCTCAGCAAAATATTGTATAACGAATTTATCCCTGTTTCCCTATGGCGGCCTTACGCTTCCAGCCGTCCGGGAGCGATAAATGAGCGGCTCGGTCCGTAATTATCCCTCATGTTGATGTTCTATAAGCGATCGATCGGTAACATGTTAGCTTAGACCCGTTAATGTAATGGAATCTATTTTACGTTGGTGAGAACACCTTTTCATTTTGTACGATTATCTAGTTCTGGAGTCGGCTGGAAAGCAAGGGCAGTAAGCTACAACGTTAAAGACAGTGGTTACACGCCCTTGCTAACCTGTATTTCCTGACGTTAGCCTGACATATCTCACATCTGTTTTTGCAGAGTTTGTGCAGTGCGTGTTCGCGGACGACGAGTGAGGACCGGCTCCCTCGACGTCGGCCCCGTCGGCTGGCTGATCCAGGCCGACCTGCCCCCCGTGTGGCTGTAGACAGCGCCACTTGCGATGAACGACCCCTCGCCCCCTGTGAGAGAGCTGCTTTCCTGTCTGTACCGCGCGGTTCCGGACGCCCGCTAGATGGAGAGAGCGCCGCCCGTGGCCGGACCACGGTGTGGCGCCTCCCCTTGAGCGGCTCTGGACGCCCTCTGCCGGGGACTGACGGTCGACACTGCCGACCTGGAGTCCGGACCAGACGAGGCCGTGTCGGCAGCGTCTCCTCCCCGTGTGTTAACACTGTATGTAACCAGCCTACTTGTTAAGCAATACAATGCCCGGTGACAGCATTACGTAGTTTGGCTCTCGAAAGAATGTAAAATGAGATCCATCAAATTCATAATTATTTTAGGCTGGCAATGTTGCTTGTATTGCAATGCACAGACTTCAATCGAATTGCTTAGTGATCAGTTTGCATGACTGTTTTCTTCAGAACATATAACTTTGGAGAAAGGAAAACCTATTTTGTTTCGCTTAAGCAATTATATTTTAGAAATGATTATAAGTTATAAAACGTTTAAACGTTATAAGTGCCCGACGTTTCACGTGTATTGCTTAGTCATGAGCACAACTGCAGGATGGTTATAATCCCGTTGACTTGATATATCTAAAAACCAGTAAAACACCTTAATCGGCGGTAACCGAGCGGCGAGCTGTATCTGTTGCTTCCCTGGGACAAACTACATATAAAATTAAGTTGTATTAAATTGTTAATGATCTCCTTTCTCGTATCCGCCAAAAGGGAATACGTCCGGAGCGCTGCATGCTTCAGCGTTTAAAAAACGAATGCCTAGATTAATAATCTCATTTTTGATCAAAAATTATTTATGTTCATGTCGACGTTTACGTGTGCCACGCGCTGTGGTACCACCCCTATCAGAACGCAACATACCAAAAACAAAATTGATTTGATGGTCATATCCAATGGTGAACACCTCATCTCAATCGGAGCAGTGGTTGCAAAGATATTAGCTTCCGAAAAGCGTCTGTATGGCCGGTTCGGGCCGGTTCGGGCCGGGTCAAATGTAAATTTGTCTAGTAGGTTGACGAGAAACCTCACGGGCGCTTCGCGCCCGCTCGGTAATAATAATACACTGTTTAACAACATTTTCTATCGCAACAAATCCGAAATACTTCCAATCGATCGACAGCGTTTCTAGTTATGTAATATGTTTCAATATATATTCGGTTCTTCTTTTTACTCGGTTCAGCTATTATTACCGAGCGGGCGCGAAGTGCGCGTGAGGTTTCTCGTCAACTTACTAGACAAATTGACATTTGACCCGGCCCGACCCGGCCCGGCCCGACCCGGCCATACTGACGCTTTTAGGAAGCTAATAACTTGGCAACCATTGCTCCGATTGAGATCCGGTTTTCACCATTGGATAGGACCATCGAATTAATTTTGATTTTGTTATGGTGTGTTCTGATAGGGGTGGTACCACAGCGCGTGGCACCCAGAAAATATGCTTTATCATCTGAGTTTTCTTCGCATTCCGGAGATTTCATTCTAGGGGGGGGGGGCTTAAAGGGAAATAATAACCTTTTTCCACAAAAGTGGAGTTATCACTTGAAATCGACAGACGAGACCAAGATATATTGTAAATTTATTACATTTTCATATAAACATCCCCACCGAAAGATATTTCAAGTTAAAGTTGATAAGCGTTCCAGACTTCTAACGACCAGTACTCTCAAGTTATAGTTCGTAACGAATTTCGGTGTTCACCAAAATCCGGTATTTATTTTTGACGAAATTGTGTGGAAAATATTCTAGCACTCTGTTATTCGTGATTATGTGCCATACTGCCCTTAAACATCAACAAACATTGGCTAAAAAGGTAACCAAATTAGCAGTTAACTTACGCACCCAACGACGGCCTAGTTTGTGGTTGCGACCCTCATTTTTTTCAAATTGGTTCATGTATTTTCAACATTAGGAATTTTGTTTTCTTTTGTCTCTGGCTGTATATAACACTAAGCATAAGTTTATCATTGAAAACAACTTTTTCACAAACAATCATGAAACAATGCAAAAATGGCAAGGAAATCGGAAGTTCACTTATGCACCCAACGGTGACCTATTTAGTGTCGGCAATTTATTTCATTGACCATTCGTGGACGTTGCCACGCTTCTTGGCGCACTTACTTCATTGCTGGCCCTATGACTTGCTTACAAATAAACATTCAAGCCAGAGATAGTGTAGGATCATATTGTCCGTGTCCATATATAAGTACATATTTTTAATTTCGCAAAATGTAATTTCCGAAATATAAAAATTTGCACTTTTAAATTGAGATGCGATAAATTTCATACCATACATGTGTAATCAAATAATGCAGATAAATAAATCAAAAGGTCATTATTTCCCTTTAAGTTGGCAGCAAGCTTTCTTCATTTCCGTCTGTCTGTCTGTACAAGGTTTTTGGTGGCTAGCGGGAACACCGTGAGCGGCACTCGCACACAATTTTCGGGATGTGTAGAATGTCATGCGGATTTGTGCTTTTGACTTTCCAAGAGAGCAAAGTGCACGTTGCACGAGCCACGAAGCACCTCCGAAATCGGGATTTCTGAGGCCTACAGGTCACACGTTTCGACGCAGCTGCATCACACTTTGTGAAAAGATAGACACTATAGGAGCCCCCAGTAAACATGCCGACGTCGGCCCGACGTCGGCTGGATGTCGGCCCGATCTCGGCCCGACGTCGGCTGGACGTCGGCCCGATCTCGGCCCGACGTCGGCTACACGTCGGATATGTCCGCATATGCCGAGGTCCAGTCGAGGTCCAGCCGACATCGGTACGATATCGTCCAAGTCCATCTATCCGATATGTGCAGCCATACATATCCGATTTTCAACTGAAATGCAATACCAGGGCAAATTGTGTCAACACCATTGCGACCTGAACATTAATGATACGTTTTTTTACGTAACGACAAATTTAGCTTACCCTCGACATTATACTTATTTAGTTCGCTTTAGTTCTGCTTTAGTCTGTCAACGGCTCAACAGGAACCTGGCACGATCTGGAGCGGTCCTGCCACACGAGGCACACGAGCATGAAAATTCCATCTTGACCTTCGATGACCTCTGTAGCCTAAACTATTGACATTTGCTAAAATTTGAGAATACCAATGATGATTGGATTTTGCATGAGCTTTCGATTATTTTGCTTTCCGTTCGTTCCTAGCTATCATAGTACCCGAGCTATGTGGGGGTTTCTGGAATAAAATCATAAACTTGGAAAATTTGATCTTTAATGAACTCTGGGGACCTCAATATTGACCTGAGCTAAACAATGCAACACGTAACTTCGAATGTTCTTCTTGAGAGATTTCAAACGTTTTTTTCCGGCGTGTTTTTTCCTTTTAGTTTTAGAGTTAGTTGGGGGAATCGTTTCGACCCCCCCCCCCCCCCCCCCCACCCCCCCACCCACCCCTCACACTCACACCTGGGCGAAGTTATCTCAGAGGCCCAACGGGGTGCGGGTTAAAGTGCAGGGTCATGCGACGTCTTAAACACGCTAATACATCATCTCCGCAGTAACGCTCGTGACGGTTCGCCCCGCTACGCTGCATGATTAGTTGTGGCCATATTGCTATTTGTGTGTTTGTGTGCGCTCCGTGTCCAAAGTCCAAAGTCCACTGCACCGTCCATGACTCGTCATCTCGCAGCTCAGGGCTGTGACGTCACCGGGCGTACAAAAGCCGAGCCGTGCCAGCCATCCTCGCAGTCGACACCGTCAGGGCAGCTGGCCTCCCTCGTCTCTCCACTCCTCCACGACTCGCCGCCAAACTCAGCAGCATCAGGTCTGCCTCAGCTACAGCAGCAACTACAACAGCAGCAACCATGTCTATGCAGATCGCTCACCTGCCCGGAGATGAGATTGACTGTGAGTTTGGGGCGGGCCATGGTCCTTTTCTTAGAGGACAGATGCTGGGGAATGTATGCAAGCTATCAATAGTCTGGTTCCCTGTCACCAACAGTCTGCCCGATGCTGCCAGTGTGGCCGCATCATCGTACTTCTGCCCATTCATCATAACTCTGTTCATAGTTGGGAAATACTGTAAATTGTCGGTCGACTTTAGCATTAGCCACTGCTTCGCTGACTTCTGTATCGGTGACCTGACCTGACCACATTAATGGTGTGTTCTTTGTTCAGCTCTGCGTCGTCAGTTTGACCTTCTGGACACTGACGAGGACGGCCACATCTCACTGATGCACCTGACCAACGTCCTCCGCAGCATCGACCTCCACATCACCGACACAGAGATGACCGACGTCATGACCAAAACTGACGTCGACGGTAAGCCAATGCACCAAATAGACGTTCATAGTAGGTTTTGGTCGAAATGGAAATCGGCAGTAATCTTGTGAAGTCTACTAGCGGTACAAACTGAACATTGTGATGTCACACCCCGACCTATTCAGCACATGAGCTGTATAATATGACCGAACCCCGTTCCGTGTACCACTTGACCTAGCCGCGGTATCATCTCATCCCGGCCTGCCTGTTGCGTTGCTGAACATGCACCCTGACCTGTCGGCAGGTGACGGCATCATCACGTTCGAGGACTATGTGCACGCCTTCCGCCAGTCCCGTAAGGATGAGCTGGCCAAGGCAGACCACGAGCGGCAGGCCAACCTCAGGAAGACCTTCCAGGTATGGTGTTCAGGAGTCAGTGAATCAGAATACAAGAAAGCGCAGCTGATCGATTCATAGTTAGTAGTTACTTGCACAATCAATCAAATTCACAGTTTTCGTGGCCCGAAGCAGAGTCCGAAGCAGTAGCTATAAGCAGCTTGATTATATTTTCGCAGATCTTTGACCGTCGGAACTTCGGCACCATCACCGCCAAGGACATCTGGAATGTTTTGAAGAGTCTTGGAAAGAACATCACACTGGAAGAAAGTAAGTTTAGAGTTTTCGCGAAGCTGTTGTTCCTCCACCGTCCACTTTCTTATGCTTGCAGAGAATGTTGTATTCCGTTGCGTTGTTAATTACGATAGCGTTTTCAGTACACCAGTGCCTAATTTATAGTTCATGTTTTGTCTTTATTGCGGTCGGGCTCAAAACGCGATAAATACCTGTTACGTTTCAGAATTGTCGGTTAAGTGCATTTCTCTCTGCCTGACGGCCCCTGATCCCAGAAAGTGTCACTATAAACATTACATTTTCTGTATTTTCAGTTGAGGATATTGTGGAGGAGATTGATCAGGACGGAGACAGCCGCATCTCCTACTCAGGTGAGCAGATATCGTTAGGGAACGATGGCCTGGAGGTCCCATGGCATGAACTCATCGCTTTTGTTCTGGGTTATTTGCGGATGTCCACGAAAAATGAATGGTCGTATGGAACAAAATATTGACTCTTCAATACCCTGCGCCTATTGTCTACGACAGCTTAATATAGGACTGGCAAAAAGTAAACTATGAAGAATTTTTTTTTAGATTCCTGGGCGATCATGAGTGGAATATTGTATAAATATGTACGCTTTTGTCTTACAGAACTGTTGGCGCGATTACCTACCTACCTTTACCTTTGCTTTACCTTTCGACCTGTCGTTCGAAAGCTCGTCAAAAATAATGTTGAATCTATTTCAGTCATGTTTTGGCTTAGGTCAATATTGAGGTCACCAGAGGTCATCAAAGGTTAGATTTTCCAGTTTTAGGACTTCGCTTCGAAAACCCTCAAATATCTCGGAAACTATGACATCCAGGAACAACGGAAAAAACAATGGAAAGCTCTTGCAAAATTAAATAGCTAAGATGTCCTCACATTTGAGTTCAGGTGAAAATTAAGGCTCCAGAGGTCATCAAAGGTCAAACAGGCTATTTTTGGCCAAACTGTTTTTCACATATAACCTTTTACCTAATAAAGATAATGCAATAATTTAGACACCATCATGTTCGTCTCATCAAGGCGCTTTTAATAATATTCGAGTGGTTAGATCAACTGAAAAATTTGACAGCAAGTCAAGGTCAAGGGATGACCCAAATAGTGCATGTTGCATGTTGGGAGACGTGCCTCGACGAGACAAACATATTGGTGCCAGTTTCATTTCTCTATCTTCATTCTGTCTAGAATTATTGAGAAAAAAAAGTGTTGGTGACCTCGGATGACCTCAAGTGACCTTACAAGGGACCCTGAGCAAAATATTGTATAACGAATTTATCCCTGTTTCCCTATGGCGGCCTTACGCTTCCAGCCGTCCGGGAGCGGCAAATGAGCGGCTCGGTCCGTAATTATCCCTCATGTTGATGTTCTATAAGCGATCGATCGGTAACATGTTAGCTTAGACCCGTTAATGTAATGGAATCTATTTTACGTTGGTGAGAACACCTTTTCATTTTGTACGATTATCTAGTTCTGGAGTCGGCTGGAAAGCAAGGGCAGTAAGCTACAACGTTAAAGACAGTGGTTACACGCCCTTGCTAACCTGCATTTCCTGACGTTAGCCTGACATATCTCACATCTGTTTTGGCAGAGTTTGTGCAGTGCGTGTTCGCAGACGACGAGTGAGGACCGGCTCCCTCGACGTCGGCCCCGTCGGCTGGCTGATCCAGGCCGACCTGCCCCCGGTGTGGCTGCAGACAGTGCTACCTGCGATGAACGACTCCTCGCCCCTGTGCGAGAGCTGCTTTCCTGTCGGTACCGCGCGGTTCCGGACGCCCGCTAGATGGAGAGAGCGCCGCCCGTGGCCGGACCCCGGTGTGGCGCCTCCCCTTGAGCGGCTCTGGACGCCCTCTGCCGGGGACTGACGGTCGACACTGCCGACCTGGAGTCCGGACCAGACGAGGCCGTGTCGGCAGCGTCTCCTCCCCGTGTGTTAACACTGTATGTAACCACTGCACTTGTTAAGCAATACAATGCCCGGTGACAGCATTACGTAGTTTGGCTCTCGAA